>PKQL01000118.1:0-57573 GCA_002916455.1 Penicillium sp. CF05
TCCATATCCTTAATACTTTAAACGAAATTACAGAAATCTCGGAGAATATTTGCTTATCCAAAATCACCAGCCTCATATCGGTGTATCGAGGGCTTGGAATGTATGTGGTACTACAACGTGCCACACTGAGGTATGCTCAAATCTCACGAGGCTGGAAATTGTCAAAAGGAAAGAGAATAAATACAGGAGAGAGCCATTGAAGTTGTTCAAATAGAATAATTTATAAAATAATTACAGCCTTTGTGCAATCCTTCAAAGTTCATTTGGACTTCATTTAAAATTAATATCCTCCCTACTCGCACGGACCCACTCCTCCTCATCTCCCCTTTCTACATTATTTACATTATCCTCTTCCTCTCCTCTCCCTTCCTCCTCCCCATCCAATCTTTTCAGCCTGCATCTTATCTTTCTTTCACTCCTTGAAGAAAGAAGGTGTTTCGAGGCCTGCCATTCATTTATCTCCCAACGTACACACTCCTTTGTCAACGCAGTCGATCTGCTTGACCCAATCCCGACTCTCTCTTAACAAACTTCCTGGAGAAGTTTCTTTGTCTTCAATCCCAAAATGCGTTCTGCTGTCATCCTTGCCGCCTTGGCGGTCGGTACTTGTGCCAGGGTTATTGAGAAGGAAGTTTATGTGACCGAGTGGACTACCACCACCATCACCGAGACTGTCACCCAGTGGCCCACCAACGCCCCTAGCACTGCTGTTTTGGTCAAGCAGGACCCCACCAAGCCCGCCAACGCTGTCATTCACACTGCCGACATTTCCAAGAAGACCACTGTCGAGTCCGTCCCTCCTGCGGCTCCTACTCCTGCTCCCGAGGTTGAGCCTGCTGAACCCAGCAGCGCGACCACCTCGTCTTCCACCTGGTCTTCCGCCTGGTCTTCCGCCTGGTCCTCGGCCACTGAAGCCGAAATCCAGCCCGTGACCTCCTCTGCTATCTCCTCGGCTGCCCCCGTCGCTACCTCTTCGGCAACCTCGACCACCGCCGCTGCCACTGCCGCTCCCAGCGCTGCCAACTCCTACCAGGAGTCCGTTCTGCACTACCACAACGTTCACCGCAGCACCCACTCTGCCAGCGCTTTGACCTGGTCCGATGACCTTGCGCAAGCTGCCCACACTCTCGCCTCGCGTTGCGAGTACGGACACGACACGTAAGTGTTCATTCATTTTGTTTGGGAAACAATTCCCACTAACGTTACTAGTTCCATTCCGGCCGCCAGCGGATCGTACGGTCAGAACATCGCATACGGCTACGATGAGGCACAGGTTGGCGAGAAGATCATCAGCCAGATGATGTACACCGATGAGGAGCCATACTTCGCCAGCCTCTATGGTCAGGCCAGTCCTGATATGTCCAACTTCTCTAAATGGGGCCACTTCACTCAGATCGTCTGGAAAACCACCTCGCACGTTGGATGCGCTACCGTTAGCTGCTCTGACTTGAAGAATGCTGGTGGCGCCGCCCCCTTCACTGTCTGTAACTATGGCGCCCCCGGTAACTATGCCGGCGAGTATGCCGACAACGTCTTGAAGCCCAACAGCGCATAAACGTCTTGGGATATATGGAGCTGTTGATTTGAGAATGCCACATCGGATATTTCTTCTTGTGTTGGCGATCTAAACCCATTGATCATGTTCTTTCAAACAACATTCCCCCATTCGCTTTGCGCCATGTGGATTTGTCTTCTTGTCTTCTACCTTCATCATTTGCATGTCCTGCCTCGATCGGTGACCCATACTGTATGTATGCAAGCGTGCTTAGTCCTCCTACTTTGGAGGACTCATGGCAATGCAGATATTATTGTTCCATTGTGAATATTCTTTTTGACTCCTTGTCTTCCGCCACTGTGTTGCGGTTCATCCTGTGGATAACAAAATATCTGGCGTCAATTTCTTTTTCCCTTTTGCGAGCGTGATGTACCGTGTATAACTCCAGCGTATCATGAATTTTTCCTCGACATCCTTCCCCGCAAAATCGTAGGATTCTCTATTGTCGTGTGGTTGTAGTTGTAGTAGTTAATATTTTTTTTATCTCCATGACGCTGAATTCACGTGACCAGAAGCTCCCCCGCATGACCGGTCCCTTCGCCCGAAACGTCATTCGGATACGAAGTGAGAGCCCCCAAACCGATATACTTCAAATTCCAAGAACTTCTGTGTCGGGTACACGGTGGACTACTTCCTCCGTCCCGAGATTCCTCTCTTTATCTTTATTAAACAGTTATTCGATCTTAATCCCTGAACCTCAACGGATTTCAAGCTTTCTTTGTACATCCTTATTCCGAGCCAAGATATCTGCAGCAACGTGCAGGGTTGATTGACATTAACATTGGAAGTAAGTTCTTAGCCTGGTCTATGCCCATCCTATCATTTCCCTTTTAATCACCCCCCACGGGGTGAGGGGCATCCTCCCAAGACAAGCCATTTCATCCCTATCCTCCATGGAAGCAGCTCGAGATGTGGTGTCTACATGTTGCAAACTCTCAGAGTCTCCCATAATATTTGAAGAGTCGCTGCAGGGCCCATGGGCTACATGTCTACGGGGTTTCTTTTCTTGGCAGCCATTTAATATCTGACAAGCGGCACAGCGAAACTCATCCGTTTCTCCGGCGCTATCATTCCGTTCTTCCACCGTATCATCCGGTCACACCAACCCGCATTTCGGGGTTGCATACAATTTGCACTATTGTACGGTGCGCTGTAAGTACCTTGCTCAATCTATGGCCAATTTCCTTTTTCCCTTAGGCCCGAGCCGGATCCACACTCGGGATCACTCTATAATCCCCACGCTTATATAAAATTATCCTGCTCTCTTCCTGTCTCTTGCCACCTCGAGTTTCTCTCTAATCTCTGCATGATATTCATGTTGTGACCTCCATATATTCACATATTATCTTATTTTCATCCCCTTGTCACTTGCCCCTCTATCTGCATCTGCACATGACATAGTCTCAATGCCATCATACTGCCTCCAAGACTGCCACTACTTCTATCGCACAGCCCTACGTCTCCTCTCAATTCCCACATTCCTCGCTAGTCGCTACGCCTGATTTTATCTTGTCCTGAGAGGTTGAACACATCTAATATTATGTCTTACTCCTCAATGGCAGTTCGATTCTTCACAGCCCCCAAACCACTTGGTGATTCCATGGACACCGAGACAAGCAAAAAGTCTGGGTCTGACCCCCAAGGCCATACGGTCATGAGACCAAATGTCTCTACTGACCACCCCTCGTCTGAGGTTGCTGAGCTCCTCAAGCCTAAGAGCCAGGGCTTGACTTTCGCAAACCAGGATTCGCTGCCTAAGCTTCCTATCCCCGATCTGGAGGATACTTGTCGCAGGTACATAGATACCCTGAAGGGCTTGCAGAGCGTGCGTGATCATGAGGAGACAAAGGCTGCTGTTCGGGACTTCTTAAAGAATGATGGTCCTCTTTTGCAAGAACGACTTAAGACTTATGCTGGCTCAAAGACGAGCTATATTGAGCAGTTTTGTGAGTTCATTCAAATTTAAGGGTGGTATGGGACGTCAGCTGACCATTTCCAGGGTATGATTCTTACTTGAACTTTGATAATCGTAAGTTGGATCTCCTTGTTTGGCCTGTTTTGAGTGTACCTAACAACCGCAGCTGTTGTTTTGAACCTCAATCCATTTTTCCTTTTGGAGGACGACCCAACTCCCGCCAGAAATCACCAGGTGACTCGAGCTGCGTCACTGGCGGTTTCAGCATTGGCATTTGTTCGAGCTGTGCGTCGAGAGGAATTGCCTCCTGATACCGTGCGAGGAACGCCTCTCTGCATGTATCAGTACTCGCGGCTTTTTGGAACGGCACGTCTGCCTACCGATAATGGCTGTGTAATTAGTCAGGACCCCTCGGCTAAACACATGGCTGTTATGTGTCGGGGGCAGTTCTACTGGTTTGATGTCTTGGATGACAATAGTGATTTGATCATGACTGAGAAGGATATCTCGCTTAACCTGCAGGCTATTATTGAGGACGCGGCTCAAACTCCGCTTCATGAGGCTGCGAAGGGTGCTTTGGGTGTACTCAGCACCGAGAATCGGAAAGTTTGGTCAGGGCTACGCGATATCATGACCAAAGATTCCAGATCTAACAACGCGGAGTGTTTGAACATTGTCGACACCGCACTTTTTGTCTTATGTCTGGACGGCACAGAGCCATCCACCATGGCCGAGCTTTGTGCTAACATGCTATGTGGCACAAGTGAAGTCGTCAAGGGTGTCCAGGTCGGAACCTGCACAAACCGGTGGTACGACAAGCTGCAAATAATCGTCTGCGAGAACGGCAGTGCCGGTATCAACTTCGAGCATACCGGCGTGGATGGCCACACGGTGCTACGCTTTGCCAGCGACGTGTACACCGACACCATTCTCCGCTTCGCGAAGACCATCAACGGTCAATCCCCGAGCCTATGGGCAACCAGCAGCCCCGACCCAGCGAAGCGCGACCCACAAAGTTTCGGAAACGTCAGCACAACACCGCGCAAACTAGAATGGGACATGACACCTGAGCTTAACATCGCGCTCCGGTTCGCCGAATCCCACCTCTCCGACCTGCTCTGCCAGCACGAATTCCAAGTCCTGGACTTCGAAGGCTTTGGCAAGAACTTCATAACCTCAATGGGATTCTCTCCAGATGCGTTCATCCRGATGGCCTTCCAGGCCGCCTACTACGGCCTCTACGGCCGAGTCGAGAACACCTACGAACCAGCCATGACGAAGATGTTCCTGCACGGACGCACGGAAGCCATCCGCACCGTAACGCCCGAATCCATAGACTTTGTCACAGCGTTCTGGGGCGAAAACGCCGCGGAACAAAAGGTCGACGCCCTCCGCGCCGCATGCCAAAAGCACACCGCCGCCACCAAGGAATGCTCAAAGGGCCAAGGCCCGGACCGCCACCTCTACGCCCTCTACTGCCTCTGGCAGCGCTCCTTCGACGAAGGCCTTTTCCCAGACACCAGCTCAGCAGGCGGGTACTCCAGCCCCGGCGAAACGCAATCCCAAACCCAAAGCCAGGGCCCCGACTCACCGAAACCCTCTTTCTCCCCCCCTTCAGACGACGGCCTCTCCTCACCGGGAAGCAGCACACGCGCTTACCGTACAACCTCCACGCCGACACCCGCGATCTTCGCCGACGCCGGCTGGGACAAGATCAACAACACCGTGCTGTCGACCTCGAACTGCGGAAACCCATGTCTACGACACTTCGGCTTCGGCCCTACATCCGCCGACGGCTTCGGTATCGGCTACATTATCAAGGACGACTCGATCTCGATCTGCGCGAGCTCCAAGCACAGACAGACGTCCCGTCTTATGCACACGCTTGAGTCATATCTGTTTGAGATTCGAAAGTTGTTGCGCGCGACCAACCGTAAGACGATGAGTCCGCGCACTAGTCGGGCGAGAGAGACTGAGGCGCTTGCGGAGAGCTTGCAGTCCGAGTCGCATCGGCGCGGTCGACTCGTAAGAGGCGGGGGTGCGCAGGGTGCTGACACGCCCACTTCGGCTGCTGATAGTAGCTTTATGGAGGATGATGGAATGGGAGGGTGTAAGTCTTTCCCTCTTTTTGGCACATTTGGTTGCGGGTCTCTTGCTAACTTATTATCTTATTAGACGGCTTCTTTGATGCTGGTATGCTTCTTCATGCGCTTAAGGGACTCAATGCGGAACGGGAACAACGCGGCGAGAAGCCTGCTAGGCGCAGGTTTGTGGGGAAGAAGCTTCATCTGAATGAATATTGATTGTGCAGGGTTGGAGCGGAAGGGCTTTGTATTTTTTTGAATTAGAATACGAAGCATGAATCTATATTTACTATATCTGTCTCATTCTTTACCAAAAAGGAGTCTCTGAAGATGCGGAGTATAAAAAGCTTGGAAGGACTTCCTCGGCAAATGTGGGGAAATCTCCGACACCGGATTAGCCGACTTGGCTCAATAGCCTTCTTGACATATCTGATTTTGAAATTGACATTGTATATAATTCATTCCCCCAGCTATAGAAGCACAGTGTCAATCCGCATGTGTATTCCAACCTAAACACCATGACTCTGCACACCCTGCCAAAACGGGCGCCGCGGTTACGGGCCCCCCTAACAAGGCATTTCACAACCACCCCCCGCACCGCCAGTTATGCGGACACTCTACCAAATCTCAAGATTGGCGCTCATACCAGAGTATTATTCCAGGGATTTACAGGTAATTATTCCTGTTTGTTTCAATTGAGAGGGGTCCCGCAATGGAATACCATGAAATGCTAATCTCCACCACAGGAAGACAGGCAACTGCCAATGTCAAGGAGTCTCTTGAATGGGGCACTAAGATCGTGGGAGGCGTTAAGCCTGGAGTTGAAGGCGAACATCTCGGCTTACCAGTCTTCCCATCTGTCAAAGTGGTATGAGCATTGGACTGGTTGTTCCCTCGTTGGGAGATGTGATTCGATCAGTTGGCTAATGAGCACCAGGCTCAAGAGCGGGCAAAGCCCGATGCATCTGCGATCTACGTTCCGGGAAATCAGACCGCAAAAGCCATCGAAGAGGCCATTGAAGCGGAAATTCCACTCGTCGTAGCCGTGGCGGAACATGTGCCAATCCACGACATCCTTCGGGTATGACTTGCGTGAATCGTTAATCGAGCTAGGAAGGGTTGAAGTGTCTTTTTATTAACGGTATTACAGATCCACTCCATGCTACAAACGCAATCCAAGACCCGTCTGGTCGGTGCGAACTGCCCAGGCATTATATCCGCCATTGGCAAGTGCCGAATCGGCTTTCAGCCGTTGCCTTGCTTTGCGCCGGGCAATGTCGGCATCGTGGCTAAGTCTGGGACACTGAGCTATGAGACTGTTGCCTCGACGACGCGGGCGGGACTTGGTCAGAGTCTTTGTATTAGTATGGGCGGTGATGTGCTGGCTGGCACGAACTTTGTCGATGCTCTCAATCTCTTTGAGAATGACCCTGATACTGGGGGTATTATCTTGGTTGGTGAGATTGGGGGTACGGCGGAGATGGATGCTGCTGAGTGGATTAAGGACTATCGAAGGAGGACTGTGGATCCCAAGTAAGTTATTGTGTCTTTTATTCTTTTCATCCGCGGTTTCTTTCTAAATGCAATGCTGATATTGGATAGGCCTATTATGGCGCTTGTTGGGGGGTTGGAAGCACCTCCTGGCCGGATTATGGGACATGCCGGTGCCTGGGCTGCGCCTGGGGAACCAGATGCGCAAACTAAGTATCAAGCGCTCGAACGTGCTGGCGCGGTTATGGTTAACCACCCCGAGAAGTTCGGCGAAGGTATGAAGACTTTGTTTGCTAACCAGTCTAGCCGGCCGGGTACAAATGTGAGTGTTTCTTCAAACAATCGGTCTGAGGTATACTGACATCCGCACAGCAAATATCCGGGACTAGTTCACAAAAACGTGGCTTTCATACTATGAGACGAATTACGCCAATCTCGCGACCGACAGGTGGACACAAGCGTAGTCTGTACATCAAGCAGTTCCAGGCATTCGATATCCTCAAGCAGAAGTCGGTCCCTGTCAATGAGACCGCTTCCAGCTCTGATAGTTCTATTTCTGTTTCCATTACAGTCGACCGAACAGCTTTGTCGCCATGCATCATTGCCTCGTCGACTTCCGAGTCTAACCCAGCTCAGTCGCAGAAATTTCCATTCCCCTACACTCAGACAAAGTTCCAAAGCTCCACCATTGCTGCTGTTGCCTCGCATTTGGGTCTTCCAGCCTCTTCTCACAAACAGCTTGCAGGCTTTGTACAAGCCCTTTGGGAAATTTACAAGGAAAAAGAGTCCTTTACGCTGGAGACGCAGATTGCCATGTCTGCTGGCGGTACTTTGGAGGTCTACGGTGCGCATTTCGGCTTCGATGATGCTGCATTCCGCAGCTCAGGCCGACAGGAAGATATCCACAAACTTCGGGATACATCCGAAGAGGTGGCAGAGGAGGTTGAAGCCGAAAAGGATGGAATTGTTTACGTCAAGTATGTGTAAACATCTGGTTTATTTGTATCTCCGCTGACATATAGTAGGTTGGAAGGCGAAGGCAGTATTGGCACACTTGGTATGTACCTAATCTATATCTCAAAAAAAAAAAAAGGAAGGATGTTTGCTCACAATATCGCGCAGTCAATGGAGCCGGTCTTGCCATGAACACGGTCGACGCTCTTACTATCCACGGCGGCCACTGCGCGAACTTCCTTGACACCGGTGGCAAGGCTACTTCGGAGACAGTCAAGGCGTCATTTCGCGTGATTTGCTCGGACACGCGCGTCAAAGCGGTTTTTGTCAATATTTTTGGCGGACTGACTCGCTGCGATATGATTGCTGAGGGGATTATCTTGGCTTTCCGAGATTTGAATATGAAGGTTCCAGTGGTTGTGCGGCTGCGAGGTACAAATGAGGAACTGGGACAGAAGATGGTAAGTATTGATCTGGTTATCCGCTACCAGCGTCTAATTGCTAACTTGAATCTTCGTAGATTGCGGAGAGTGGCCTTCCTTTGCATGCATTTGATGGATTTGAGGAGGCTGCGAAGAAGGTCATCGCGTTGGCTAAGGATCAATAGTTGCTTTACATTTCGAAGCGTATGTGTTATACTAGATACACTAGATAGGACATATCTGCATACATAGATCTGTTTCAATCTCGTGCATCGATTTAATGAGGCTTCTAGCTCGCTCGGTTGCATTCGAACAAGGCTTATGTCTATTTCCTCAAGAATCAAGCATAAAAGTGGGACAAGAGAGACCGTCCACTAAAGCCGCATATCCAGATCTGAAATCGGCACAGAAGGCGTCCGTCCTAAAAGCAACTCACTCATTATCTTCCCACTCCCCAAACTGAGAGTCACACCATCACTATCATGACCAGTATTGATGTACAGCTGTTGGATGTCTGAGGCATCACTATGTGATAGAACCCACATGTTTGATAGCTCTCTCTCCTTTCCTTCTCTTCCTCCTCTCCTCGTGCGAGACAGTCAATACACACAGTGTTTTCTCCATCGATTCTCCATCTGTACTGTCTTCGCATTAGCAGCCCACCTAATTCAGCTGCCTCAGGCCCCACTGGATATTTGATGCAGGAAACTGTTGTCGTTTTCGAGGTATTCAGATCCCCCAGCAGAGACCATTTGAACAACCCTTGTTATAATTGGTCTGTCAGGGACAGCACGTGGACGATAGCATCACCCCTCATCAAAAGCCTCTAACACGTCGTCTGGTTCAAGGCGAAGATACTGACGGGCCATGTTCAGTAAAGCATCGATCTCAACTTGTTGCGGCTTGACGTTGTCCGCATATTCCGGTAAACGCTCGGGGATCGCACCCCATCCCCTCATGTAAAGAGAACCGTCGGGAAAGGATATTATGTCCAGTGTGTTAGAGTCTGGTAAGACGTCGTTCAAGAACACTTGGTCGAGTTGGCTTGTTCGCTGGATACCTCAAAGCGTGGGATGCGAACCCGCATATGATTCCCAGCCGAGCAAGTCGTGTTCATACGAAGTTTGACAAGCGCGTCTGGGAAGAGGCGAGAGAATACGTTGGAAGACCAAGGCCCGGCTGCAATTACCAAAGCATTGCATGGGATGACCTCAGTCGCTTGGGTAGGTGTGTTAGCTTCGACAGTAACGCTGCGAAAGCTCTTTGTATCATCGGCACGCTGGACAGGGGTGACGACAGAACCGAAGTAAAACCGCACACCTAACTGTTGGCATTGGAATTTGCAGAATCGCGCCGGGTCACTATTTGCACCACGCGGTTAATAATTCCCCTTTGCATGATGACGCGAAACACACACAGATGAGCGGCATGAGGAGGTTCTGCCAATGATTTGGACGGACCAGTGATCAGACGCCTTGATCCAGCTAGGTAGGCTAGAAAACTTTTTTCCGCGGGTGGTTTAGGGCCCCATGAATTCGGAAGCGATAAGTCTCCTGTGAAGTTCTTCGGTATCACACGGAAGATGTTCTGGTCACTAAAGCCCCAGTTCTGTCTGCCCTGATAAGCCGAGGCCAGTTCTCGGTGTAGCTTGTAGGAAAGTTCCCCTAGGGGTGCGACTTCGTCGCTAAACCCAAAGTTGCCCAGTCCCCCGTGGCTCCGCCTGACGCCCCGGGGCAGATATCTTGCGATGGCGTGGAATTTGATCGACTTTCGTTCAAAGAAAGGGCAAGGTAATAGGCGGTTGAAAGACCTATAACACCAGAGCCAAGAATCACTGTGTTGTCTTGATGCATTGCGGAATTGTCGTTTTACAACATCAGTTGTCCCGTTGAGGCCTGAGAATAGAGATCGGGAAATTGACCAAAATATATCCATTTGGGGGAATAAAATCTAAAGCAAAGTTGAATAAGCTGGGAGAAACAAAGAAAATGATTATGCTTGGGCCTCAGGTGTTGAAGCGGGGATTCTATAATGTCCGTATAGCACCTGTTGATTATGTATAGATGCGTAGATCTATACAGCATGTATGTTGAGACAAAAATAATACCATGAAAAGTACTATGAAAAGTACTATAAATAAAAATTCCAATCTTGTATACTGTAGAACCTTGGAAAGTAATAAATTGGATTATCTAATATTCTTCATACATGGAAAGATGTACTCCCATTAGAAAGGAATCAACAAGAATTGGTGAGAATTAACAACAAGAAGCAAAAATGACTGAATGTAGGCTGAGTTGGAATGTCGAGACGCCGATGTAGTATCATAGCCAGTTGTGTACTAGCGACAGCATGAATATGATCAAACTGCATACGGCTAAGGACACGAGTATTCCTTCAGTAGGAGCCTAAGATCTGTATAGTGCGGATTACGGTTAGCGTTAAAGCCTAGAAATGGTCAGTGTTAATAAGAATTAACTAGGATATTTGAAATTTTTTAACACGCCCCCTAATATAAAGCCTAAGTCGGTGCAAAGGTAAGGATACATAATCAGCTAACGGGCAGTACTATACTTGCCGAGTCCGTTGGATTCATAAACATAAAAGACCAGATTTCCTCAAAATACCACCTGGGCAAATGGCAGTTTACCTAGGTAACCTCACCAGAATCAAACAAGTTCCCGATATTTGCGACGTGGCTCTGGCTCCAGTAAAATAGAGCCCTTCACCTCTTTCACTTCCTTTACGGATCTGGTGTAATCCCCACGCATTTGCGGGAAGAAATACCCAGGAGGCGTGATACATAGGGCTATCACAGCGACAGCGCACATTCTAGCATCCGTCAGCACTTTCCAATGCCTAGCAAATTCGTCAAAATTCGACTTACATCGACTCAAGGATAGTGAAATCAAGTTCGTCCTGCATTATAGGGTTTTTCCACCCACCGGCCATTTCCGCGATACTGGACACTCCAATCTCAGTACCTCGCAGATATCAAATATTTTGCCAATGACTTACCGATAGACGCAACGGACGTAGGTTGTCACAAATGCCACGAAGATACCCCAAAAGAATACCCAGAAATTGCGACTTTTCCACACTCTCCGGGCCTCAACCGACAATCCATCTTTCGGGGCATTCTTTATACGAAGAAGAAAATGGCCCGACATCACCGCAAATACCGTCAAGGTGACAACTTGCCAAACGATCCCAGTCATCATGACATCGCTGCCAATATCACTGGCTTTGGATGTCTTAGCTGCCGCTGCAAGGCCACCGCCAGCGCCTTGAAGAATCAACGAGATGATATCGCAGGTGACAAAGATGTAAGGATACCACTTCGCCCTCAGTGTCGAGTATTCTTGGCCCAGAACATTCACTCCATGCTTCAGTGTCAGGTATATGGCAGCCGACCAGAACGCAGGTGCCAGTGTCAAAGTGCAAATCTGCGTCTTAAAGCCGGCGGATGAATATGGGTTTTTATTGAGCAGTATACGACCAAAATAGCCTATTTGCTTTGTCAGTTCTCTCCGGGACAGTCAATCTGTCATTCCTATAGGGTTGCTGTCGGACTTACCAATAACTTCGGTCAAAGAACCGAGAATCACAGCAATACTAAAAGACCATAGGCGCCATCTGATCAACTGGCCGAGCTGGATCAGAGAACAAATACCAAAGATTAAACAGAATTCGATACTGAACACAAGATCGGGCGCATAGCCGTAGATCGTGCCCTCAACTGGGCATTGAGGGGTCACCTCCGTGCATTTGGCTGCAGCGCGGATTTCGATCATGATTCTGGCATAGAGGGAAGTCAATATGATCGGGTGTGCCCCGTATAGAAGTCATGAAGTTAAGTTAGCTTCTATGCTCACTTCATATTCCTGTGTGTCAAAGAAAGATATATATAGACATATTTTTTCTAACGTATATCTTTCTTTGAGAGACCATGTTGCCTAGATTTCGCGGCCACGATAGATCAGTTTCGCATGAAAGCAATCGTTGCAGCTTTGCAGGGTGACCCTTGTTTGCATATGTCACTAGTCTAAAACACACAATGTATACAACTAGCTTGTTCATTTTCCGCTACCTCGTTAAAACTCCAATTCACCCTGCGATCTAGGCCCCTGTCAGCTAACTAGTACAATGGCAAAGCCTTGCAATTGTATGCGAAGATCTGTGGGGCATCCAATATGTCAGTGCGTATACATTTTCTTTCTGCTGTAGCCGCTTCTGGCCAGATGAGGCGCAAATTTAAGGATCAAGTGGGTCAAACCCGCCAGAGACGTCGGTGATATACCAACATTGGCTACACACCACACAGAAAGCCCAAACCAAATCAGCGGAAAGGCCTGATCATAGATCTATGCTCATGAAGTTTTTGCTCTTTCATAGACCAGGGTAAATGGCCTTGCCTGTATTAAAGTTCTCGTTTTAGTGTTACGGCTGTACACCTCGGGGCCGGGGTCAGAGATCCTTTGTGCTGAGTAGGGTTCAACAAAATAATTATGTGACTTCGATACTTTCCGAAGTAATAATGACAATATGAGCTGGAGGTACTCTAGACGATACATATCTCGGATATTGTGATATAAAAGCCATGTTCCTCTAGTTCAACAGGCTGCTGCTCTCGGATGAACTAAGCTGACACCCCATACTTGAGTCTATCAAGAAGGGAATTTGTGGAATCTGAGGCTTTGTAACTACATATACAGATTGGCGTAATGCGTATTGTAGATGGTATTATGTATATGCTTTCCTGTCAATATCCCCATCATCCCATCCTGTAAACGAAACCTCACCAACCCCGGACAGGCCCCGCGTCCTCCGATTTCTAAATCAATAATAAGCATTAAATCTATAGCTCAAAGGCTCAATGTCAAATTGAATATAGTGACTCACATTCGTGCTCGATTGGATGAAGAAGGAAGACCGCATCAAGTGATGGATCCGAAGGCTGGGCCACCAACCCATTATCCTCCCCAGCTGCTACCACCAGTGGAGTTCCCTCGGGGTGGAAGATAAAGGTCCTGTCTTCATTCTGAATGACTCTGAAAAGCTGTGCATTGTTTCCGAGGGTGTTCACTTCGCACTGATGTTCCTCCCGGCATGAGAGCATCCCCTGAGTGTAAACGTTCTGTATGAAGAAGTCGGGACCAGAGGCAACTAGACGCCAGTGCTCGGCGTGTTTGTCTTCCGGGTGTACCAACTCGACCCGATGCTTAACACCGATGGAGTTTTGGATTCCCCAAACATCACCAGAGCGTGGGGACACGATTGTGTAGACTCCGTTGCTTTTCAAAGCAATAGCTTGGCTGAACAAGCTAGCCAGGGCGGCGAGGGGGGGCAATGACGTGCTTCATGTTGTAATTTGGATATGGTCAATTCGATGGAAAAGAACGATAATGATACCTGGAGTAGAAAAAAAAGTCAGGGGTGCAGAGAGGATTTATAGACAAAAAGTCGAAGTATCAAAATGTTACCGATCAGTTTTCCCAATGCTTTATTATGCATTTTGCTACTCCTATTGCCATATTATTTCTTCTGATGCAGGTCGCCAATAGTTTGATGCTCCATGTAACTACCGACCACCGTCCTAAATGATCTATAAGCCGGTTTCTTATGCTAGCTCCAGGTGCTCCGACGTAAGGGCTCAAATGCGGGATTAGTATGTACAGAATACTATAAGTACAATGACAACCTTATGAACTTCATTATAAATACGTTCTACTATCCCTGAAATAAAAATAGCAAGGATGATAGGATTGATGCCTGACAATCCTGAGGCAGAACGCCGAACCAGAAAGGTCTAGCCCTTCTTTTTTCCACGATCGACCCAGGAATGCCACCGGCACTGACGCCATTAGTTCTATTTCTATCTCAAGCACACATATCCCTTAAATTGACCTGTATACTTAATACTCTTGTTGACCATTAACCCACCTGTATATTGATTGCCCGTTACACCCGAACCCCTACATGAGCCATGTCTGATCCAAGCGCCGAGCTCACATCCACACTCCGCAACCTATCCATAGGTGAAAAGGGCCCAGTGCAAGACATTTCCCGACCAAACCTGGAAAAGCTCCCAACAGCAGCCGCAACCTCAACCCCAAAATCCAACCCCAAAATACCCCGCAAACCCGTTGCAGACTCCTGGGAAGACGAAGCGGACCTCTCCGCCTCGGAAGGCGAGGACACGAAGCCCCGCGACGAAGACGCGACCCCGGTACTTTCGCCAACCATCAGCGCTGAGGGACCTCTAGGCCCCCCATCGACACCTATCTCCCCACAGACCTCTAACCCGTGGACGGCGAGAGCTGCTTCTCCTACTTCGGCGCGGGAACCTCCTGCCCGTCGCCCGGAGAAGCAGACTGCTGTTGCGGAGCGGATGATTGCCGGTGCGCTGGGGATCCGTGCGCCGAAGCGGACGGAACAGCAGCGCGCTTATGATCGCTCGATTAAGGAGCAGGAGATTCGGAGGCGGAATCGTGAGCGCGAGGAGAAAGCTAAGGCTAAAGAGGAGGAGGAGAAGATGAAGGCTTCTATGTGGAATAGTTAGTGGATTTGGGGGAATTTTTGGGTCATGTTAGGCGATTGGCTCTCTGTATATCTGTATATATTGTCGAATTGGACCTGTTTATAATATGCCTGCTCTCTGCGCGGTGGCTTATCATGCGCGAATGAACAGGGTACTTAATGTGACTCCTTGGACTTTACTGGCCCATGATAACGCGGTTGCTCGAGGCGACCATAGCGATAAGGAACGTAGTATATCTCGAGGCGCAAACCTGCATCGAGACCCCAATTGGCCATTTAACTTAACGAACGAGACAAGCTATTGCGACATTTACACTCCTAGAAAAAGAGAGTCCCCGTTGGTTTGGCAAGCCCTAGCTTCTCAGTCCTACATTCAAATACAAAGTCTAGAACCAAAATTAGACCATGTCTACGATATGTGGCCATCTTGACCTCGACGGAAATTTGATGTAGCGCAAGCACCCTCAAAAGTCTGGAGAAGACTAGGTGACCTTTTGATAATCATCATTCATAAGAGAAAAGAAAAAGCAGTATGAACGCCGCCCCTTCGCCCATGGGCCATCAATGAGGATCCTCTATCCACTGCTGGCCATCAGCCCTAGTGTATTCCCCCCCACGTATGTCGCCCTAGCAGCCTCGGTTCCGTGGAGGAGTGCGACTCTAGCATGCAGAGCTTGTCGTCTAGCAACCTCCGATCTGCTCCTGGTGAACTTCCAAGGTGTCACCGTCCGCCATATCAAGCTGTTTTCAGTTAGTTTAAAAGTTCCTAGACTTCAATGGGTGGTAAAAAAAGAGAGGGAGATAGCCGTACAGTCTCAGGCGAATCTTCGGGGCGAACCCGGGTGCCGTCGAAAAGGAACCGAACAGTTGACATTTGCTTTCCTTGACGTTCGCAGAAGGCATCCATGAGCTTCTTCAGCTGCGTTGTGCGCTTGATCTTGAAGAAAACCTCGTTGTTGTTATCGGTCACCTTGATGTTCAGGTGCTCGGTGGCAGGAGCAGCGCCTTCTTTGTCGGACATGATGAATGATTGTTGTGGTCTGGGCTTCGTTAAACGGCTACTTCTCGTGGAGAACGAAATGGCAACGAGGCGGAATGCTTACAACGGTAGGAGTTCGGGAACTCTTCTAGCGGGGCTTTGAATTATGTCTGAAGGGTGCAAAGAGGGTTAGATCACGATTTCAACGCTATTTCAGGGCAGAACTGAGGTACGAGGTACTCACCTAGAAGACGAAAGCTCGAGATAGCAAAGGTTGTGGGAACGGTGAAGTTAGAAGAGAGGAAGAAGAGAGATCAGCAGCGGCGGCAGAATATCACACTCGCCCCACGGTCTGAAGGCGGAGAATCTATTTTGCGTTTGGCTGTTCTATCACTTTCGTCACTTCCAAGGAACAGTGTGTCTACAACGCTTTGTACGGAGTACAGTCTTTGATAATTGCATTATGGTATGGAAATCATCACTGTTGAACATATTGGCTATATGCTAAGACACCTGATAGGGTAATTTAAAGCAAGATCTGTCACACGATCAACCCTGCCATCCGCGTGCTGTATGTATCCATATCCTGGAAGCGGCCATTTAGAGTGGTTTTGCCCAGGGTGCTAGCTTTTACTGACAACGGAACAGTGCGCCATTCAAGGTAATTTCCAATTCATACCATGTTCACAAGAGAACAAAGCCTAACTGAAGCTAGATTGCTTGCAGAAAAACTCTTTCAACGAGGACAAATGCCAAGCACAAATTGATGCTCTGTACGAATGCTGCAATGCCTTCTACCAAGAGCGAGGTGACCAGGCTTCTACCGTCAGCTGCCCCAAAGCAAATTTGCTGCGATTAAAGATGAAACAACGCGCCCAAGCAGCAAAGCAGTGAGGCTATTACATTTTGAGAAATCTTTATATAAGTGACCCATGTCGAAGATGGAGGATGTCACAATTCCCTTGCGGTCTGAGTTTCCATCTGGAGGAAACCAGGCTAATTGAAGAACTGCATTTATTATAAGACAATCGTGAGCACGCAAAGAGGCCTCATGGACCTGTACGAAAATTGAGTTTTCATACCGAGACTCTAATGAAAGCCTATAGACATTAAAGAAGAAAAGAAAAGAAGAAGAGAAGGGCGCGGGCGAAAATTCGTAGAAATAGCTGCTGGTGTTGCCGCTAGTCTATTTTGGGGTTAGTCTGGCAACGCGAAAACCAAAAGAGACAAACACAACTTATTCCTCAAGAGCTCCTCTCTCTCTTCTCCCTTCTAACCAAGTCTCCCATCATGGCGCCTTTAACTCGATCGGCCGCTGGGGCCTCATTCTCACAGGTGTGTTCATTCTTTTTGCTTTTTTTCTTTTTTGTTATCTCCTAATCCTTTCATAGGTTGCCCAGCCGCATAGCCGAAACGAGGTCATCAACATTGACGACGATTCGCAACAATCTTTCGATGAGGATGAAGAATTGGAGGACGAGGAACGAAATTCGGAAGACCAATCGGAAGATCAATCTGAAGACCAAGATGAGGATATGGACGAAGATATGGACGAAGATATGGATGGCGACACCGTATCGGAGACTGGGTCCGATGTTTCTGATCCCGAGCCCTCTATGCAGTCTACCTTTGGCGCATCGGGCAAATATCAAGGTCGGCTCAAGTCTCACTGTTTAGATCGCATTTGCTAAATTCTATTACAGACGCCCCACTGTTCACCGCTGCAGGCGCCCAGGAAGCACTACACCCCCTTCGCCGGACAGCTGACCGCGTCACTCGCCAGATCGAAGCATTCGCCGATAAGCTGGATCAGTTCAAGCGCGACAATTCAACCGACGATTTCAACAGCGCCCAGGCAGCTTATAAGCTCGTGCAGAGCTACCGCGACATTGCGAACAATGCGATTAAGGAAATCGAGACCCAACAGACCATGGACCGAACAAAGACGGGCTTCCGGTCGAGCGGGTCGCAAGACACCAAAAATTACGAGGAAATACGCCGATTGCAACTTGAGGCCGACACTTGGCGTCTCCTGCTGAACCTGATCAGCATTGACGACCCCTCCAGCCGGGCCAGTTACAAGGCAGGACGACAGACAGCTTTCCAAAACCTTCACCGCTACTCAAGCGATCGTGAGATCTGGGAAGAGTTCCTCAATGCCGACCAATATGGCCTTGAATGCGTGGTTGCCATGCGATGGTTGGAGGAGACCTCGAAGACAGGAAGCCAGGAGTTTGATACCCTGATCACGGAAATGGAGGAGCAATCTCGAAGCGGCCAAGGATTGTTCACGACCGGGTGGCTTCATACCAAAGAATCGATCAAGGGCCACAAACGTTTGCGCGCCTGGCCACAACCTCTCGAGCCCAATGACCCGGGAATCTCGCGCTCGCTTTTGAGCAAAGATGAACAGAAACCGCTAGTTACTCAACTCGACCCCGATGCTCTCACCCGTCAGAAGCACAGTTTAGAAAAGGAGGACGAATTCTTCGAGCGCGCCACTTGGATAACTTGCTGGAAGATGCTCAGACAGGGCGAGAACTGGACTAACATTCGTGAGTGGGCAGAGGGTCGTCTGGAAGGATGGAGGGCCGTCAGCTTGTGCGGTTCTAGTGTGGATCCCGAGTCCGCGAGTTCTCGATACCCGTCTGACGATGGCCACACCCGTTTGATGAACAGTCGAGCCCACGATTCATGGCGTACCGCGTGCTCTGCGCTAACACGCGATCCCAATACCGATGAATTCCAACGAGCGGTCTACGCCCTGCTTGCTGGCGAAACCGATGCTGCAGCTAGTGTCTGCCGCAGCTGGGACGACTTCCTTTACGTGTACTTCAACCGTGTCGTGCTCTCACGCTATCAGGGATTTTGCAAGCAATTCCAGCGGAAACTCAGCCACTCCCCCAACACCCCTGTGGCGTTCAAACCAGAACCCGCCGGGCACGCAGAACTCCAAAAGTTCCTTGTCTATCTCAAGGGCAACGACCGGGTGAGCGGTGAAGCGCGTAATCCGTTCCGCAACATCCAGGCCATGATTCTCAGCAAAGGCTACGATACATTCTTCACATCTCTGGCTCACGCTGTATCTCAAGTCAGCGCTGATAAATACGGGAATACCTCAGTCATCCCAGAGATCGTGCGCAAGCCAGTAGATGAATCTTTCCTCATAGCTGCTGATGACGAAGAAGCTCTCAGAATTGCAGCTCATGTTTACGTTGTGGCCAGTGCGAGGGGCTATGCCCGCGTGGATGCTCATTTCGTCGAAACAGCGTCGGTGATCGTGGCTGGACATATTGCCAACCTGGAGGACAGAGGTCTATTCCATCTTGTCCCACTTTACGTATCTCTCCTCCCCGCGCCAATGGGACACGAAGTTCTATCCAAAATTCTCATTGAAATCGTTGACGCACAAGAGAAGGTACGGCAAGTTCGGCTCGCGCGGAAACATCATATTGACATGGAAACCGTTCTTGATGTTCAATGGGCGTGGGTGAAGGAGCATGTCTCTGCGGTTGATCATTCTAGAGGAGTCACTGGTTATTCAAGAGTGTTGCGACGACCTGACGGTTCCCGGGCATTGGTGTCACCCAAGACCGACTTGATTGGGACCTCCGTCGCTTCGGAAGATGACAGGATGATTCGCAGTCTAGAATGGCTTCGCTACATAGATGGACAGTGGGATAAGATTTGCGATCTTGGATCCTGGCTGTATCGCAAATTCTTCCGTATGTTTCTGCGCCTCCTGTTGTTGAGAACCCGGTCGAACTGACTTTCATTAGTTGCTGATAAGCTTGCCGCTGCTCGCGAGTTGAGTTTCCGTCTTCGGTTGGCCGATATCTCAATCGAAAAATTCGGGTCCGATATCATTTCGATGCCTCCGCAAGAGGGCGCACACACCGAGGCAACTACGCCAACTAGCCCCACCAAATCAAAGAGAAACAGCCTCCACCGGCGAAGTCTTTCCGGCTCCAACAACATTGCCCTAGTCTCAGCATACTACAAGGCTCAACGGGTTCTAGACCTGGAGAGTTTGGCTATCGGATTTGATGCCGTGGAGCAATTTGCACAGGTGCACGAGCAGATGTCCAAGTGAGTCCACCCTTTCCCTGCTTCATCTCATTGCCAAAGCTAATCGATCCAGGACCAAACGCCGACGCGACTCAGGCACCTTGAAGGGCATGGGTCAAGACATGAACGAATGCGTCACTGTGTTAGAGGAATGGGTTGGAGCAGTGGTCATTGAAGACTGGCTACCCACATCTACCGATGGTATGTCCTCGATGTCGCGACATTGAAACCTCAAGACTAATCCGTCCCTACAGCCGAGGAAGAAGAAGACTTCGAACACATTCGGACGACCTACATCCCAGAGCTGCTTCTTGATTGGCACAACGCCTTGTACTACGCCAGTCACACCCTCGAGCGGCACGACCTGTTGACCTCCTGCATGGTTGTGTCTATCTGGGCTGCAAACTACGAGCACATCACTCGCGCCTTTACAAAGTCACGTCGCATGACCGAGCTTGTCGATGTGCTCGCTTTGTCGAGCAAGGCCCTGGTCATCCGAGACTCCAACCAGCGTCGGTCCCCAATGGACCACACTACTTTCGAAAAAGGCCAAGAACTGAAGATCTGGGACGTCACGATCTCGGAAGAAGAAAAAAAGAGGCTTGGGATCGTATCGTCCGCAGACCGGGAGCAGTAGATCTAGGGGCGATTTGTTCTGTGTACATTAGCATGGGATTTCAGTGGTTTGAGTTTTTAACGGCGAGGCTCTGATATGAACGAAACTGGATCAAACATGGAGGATAGGTTACTTCATTTTATTACAGCTACCACATATCAATAGGACATCTACGAATAAATCAACATGGTCTTTCGTCAACATTATCAATTTGATTGCAGGATTTCACTAGGCATTCTTCGGTTCTTGTCACATTAGCTTGTCGCGGTGATATATGCCCAAGGGTTGAGACTCCCAACGCTTGCGGGGAAATGCATCGAGACATCCGTGGTAGTATCTGCATGGACGAGATCGCGGTATGCACCGATGTTATCTGCAAGGAAGATTGGCGTTTGGAGACCGGAGCTGAACATGTTGTACAACATAGGCCCACAGTCAAAGTTGGAGCTAAAGTGAGATCGAGTCACTGAAACACAGCTATGGACATATTCACCAAAGAGAAAAGCAGTCATCTGGGGTGTCAGGAAGATGTGCAGTGGCATAAACCGCCAGATATCTACAGATAGGATACTTAGACCGTTGTGGGTAGAGAGGTTAACCGATAAACATCAAGGATATACATACCAAAGATCGCCACCAGTTGCAGCAACTGTCCCACAGCGGTGGTATTACCAACGAGAGACAAATCCTCCTCCGCCACGCTCTCAGCCTGTTTTTGCGCGGGCCCTTCGCCGTCGGAATCCTCCCCGCTCACAAATATGGGCACCTACACTAACCTCGTCGTCTTCATTGGACACGTGAGTATTATTTGGATATAATTCTGCAAGACACGTAATGCCAGCACGAAGAACTCAAAACTCAGCCTGGTGGCAGTGATATCGGCCTAGTCCTAATATCATGCAACAAACAAGCGAGGAGGAAAGCCTCATCGTCAAAGTCCCAGTCCGCAAACGGGAACTGGTAGCGTTTGATCGCGAGCTCGGAGTGGTATACTGAGTGGTTGCATGTCTCTTTGGGGAGGTGTGTGCGTGCAGAGGCGTTAATGCGTTGTGCTAGTGGGTTGCGGAGACTGTGATTGTTTGGGGGAGGTGCTGTTTTGAGTAGATCTTGGGCTGGGGCTGGGACGGCGGTGAGGCCGTGTTTGTTGGTTGGGTTGGAGATTTTCTGCTTTTTGAGGCTTTGAGTTTTGATTGGGCTCTGTGGGTTGGTGGCGAGGCGAGATACGGGGTTGATTGAGTTGAGGATAATAAGATGATATTTAGGATATTATCTTTGGATATGTTCCATGTGTTACTTTCGAGGCGCTGACGGGATTTTTATCTTGAGGTATATCTTGAGGTATATCTTGTACAACGTAGCTATATATGCCCGATTTGGGTTTGTGAGAGAAGGACCAAGCTAGTACTTTAGATAAGCTTTGGATGGTATGGATTTTGAGTCAGTTTACTCCGTCGTCCATATTCGTACTCCGTAGTTACATTGATGCTGTACTATGTGCTATGCAAGGATCAATTATATGCGTTGGGATTATAGCTCACACCACATAAACTCAGCCACACTCAGACCCAGTTATGGTCCGTCAAGTTCCGGGAATCAGAGTTTGATTTTATGTAAAGTAGATCAAAAGCAAAAACAAAAAAAAAAAAAAAAAAAAAAAACAAGTCTTGGATGCTACGTCGGACTCTGTCTATGCCGATCATATGTTGTAGGGAACGTCACCACTCTGTCAAAGGCAACATACACATGTATTTAAAGATGTATTTAAAAATACATATGTTGTAGATGTCGGGGCTTTAATTGTAATTTCCAGTTCTTCATTTTATTCAAATTAGTATAYGCAGTTCATGTTATTCAATCTTCAACAATCTCCAATTTTTCAAAGTTATTTTATCCCACCCCCCTTAATTGCCAAATCGGGACCCCAGGCATGTCTTGGCGAGTGAGGCAGTGCAAGGTACTATAGAGCTTGGTATTGGTCTTTGCGGTATTTGCTCCTTATTCGTTGTTTACCGTAAAAAATATGAAGAATTAAAGAATTTTCTTGAAAACAAAAATGTCCAACGTTTTCTACTTTGTAAGTTTATAAGTTTGTTAGTTTATAGAGTACATCATATACAAGCACAAGCTAGGTAGATCCAAAAGTGGAGAAATTAAAGAAATCCAATACCATCTAAATACCATCTAAATACTTTGTACTTTGTATGTTGTAACAATACTAGTAAAGTGATGTTCTCGACCGTAGTGGCTCGACCGTAGTGGAGAGCGAATTGACGTCTCGGAACTCTTATTACCTTGCCTCCTATCTTCCAAGGTTGCTTTACTTTCACACTCCAACCCTTGTGTCTTGTGTCTAGGAGTCTAGGAGTTTAGGAGTTTATGGATCTAGGGAGCTCTTATCCGTTCTCTCTACAGTTATCCACATGAACTGCCCTACAATCCCCACGCATGAATCGCGCATTGAATAAACACTCCCACAATGTCCGACCCGCACCCAAACGATGAGCCGGGACAATCCTCAACTCTGCGCAGAGAGCGCGCGCCGACAATTACCATCGACACCTCGGCCGTGAACTCCCCCGATAACGATCACCCTCCCATCCAAGTCCTCTCCGGAGGATCACAGACCTACACTGATAACGCAACTGCCCCCGACACAACCGCACTGCTGAACAATGACAGTGTCTCTCCCACGGATATGCGGTCCACGGCCTCGATTCGCTCCAACGCCTCCTCCGAAGCTCGTGACCGTGAGAGCCGACCAACCTCACCCCACAACATCTCCTCACCCAAGACGAAGGCGCCCGAGGCACACTCAAACTTCCTTTCCGTCCCCGGCACGCGCTCCCGAGGCAACTCCTTGGAGTCGGACGAGACCAGCCAAACATCGAGCACCTACGGTGGCGATACATACGTGCCCTCGGCATCTCAGGAATCACGATCCGATTTGATCAAGAACGCCGCCATAAACGACATACACGATGAGGATGCCCTGACCCCAGACCCCGGCCGTGAATCCGAGTTTGAGGTCGAGGACAACAAGTTCGCCTTCTCCCCTGGTCAGCTGAACAAGCTTCTTAACCCGAAGAGCTTCGGCGCCTTCCATGCGTTGGGTGGCCTGCGAGGTCTGGAGAAAGGCCTCCGAACCGATGTCAAAAGTGGCTTGAGTGTTGATGAGACTACCCTTGACGGAACCGTCAGCTTTGATGATGTTGTCTCACCTTCCTCGCCTGCCTCGTCAAAGAATATACCCAAGTCGGCCTCTCCGAATACCTCACCGCCACCCGCTACTGAGGGTCCTATCATAACCCAGGGCGGAGAAGGTTTCTTCGACCGCAGACGTGTCTACGGGGATAACAAACTTCCGGAGAGGAAATTGAAGTCTATTTGGGAGCTTGCATGGATCGCCTACAACGATAAGGTGCTGATATTGTTGACGGTTGCGGCTGCAATCTCACTTGCTGTGGGAATTCCGCAATCGCTCCATCCAGTAAACGATGAACCTGGCGTTGAATGGGTCGAAGGTTTGGCTATTCTTGTGGCCATCATTATCGTGGTTACAGTCGGCGCAGCGAATGACTGGCAAAAGGAACGACAGTTTGCAAAACTCAACAAGAAGAAAGAGGATCGACTGGTCAACGTAAAACGGTCCGGCCGAACTGAAGAAATTTCCGTCCACGACGTCTTGGTTGGCGATTTGATGCTGCTGGAACCTGGTGATATGGTCCCAGTTGATGGGATCTTGATCGAAGGCCACGACCTCAAGTGCGACGAATCTTCGGCTACTGGCGAGTCTGACGTTCTCCGCAAAACCCCAGGCGACGAAGTGTACCGAAAAATCGAGCAGCACGAAGACTTGAAGAAGATGGATCCTTTCATCCTTTCCGGTGCCAAGGTCTCCGAGGGTGTCGGTACGTTTTTGGTCACTGCTACCGGTATGAACTCTACCTACGGCCGGACGATGATGTCCCTCCAAGAGGAGGGCGAGACAACTCCTTTGCAAACCAAGCTCAACAAATTAGCTGAGTACATTGCCAAGCTCGGTCTCGCTTCTGGTCTGTTGCTGTTTGTGGTCCTTTTTATCAAATTCTTGGTTCGTCTTAAGGATATTCCGGGTGGTGCGGAAGCCAAGGGTCAAGCATTCCTACGGATTTTCATTGTTGCTGTTACAATTGTCGTCGTCGCGGTGCCTGAAGGCTTACCGCTGGCTGTCACGCTCGCTCTGGCCTTTGCTACAACACGAATGCTCAAGGACAACAACCTGGTTCGCTACCTCAAAGCCTGCGAGACTATGGGCAACGCTACCACGATTTGCTCTGATAAAACCGGAACTTTGACAGAGAACAAAATGACTGCAGTGGCTGCGACATTGGGTACTACCTCCCGGTTCGGAAAGTATTCTGGTGTCTCATCCGACGATCAGAGTGAGGTCACCCCCTCGGATTTTGTCTCTACCCTATCGCCACCGGTGAAGGATGCCCTACTCCAGTCGATTGTCTACAATTCAACCGCATTTGAAGGCGAGACAGATGGAGTTAAGACGTACGTCGGATCCAAGACAGAGACTGCCCTCTTGACTTTTGCTAGGGATTACCTCGGAATGGGAGTCCTTAGCGAAGCGAGAGCAAATGGCAAGCTCGCTCAGATGTTCCCATTCGATTCTGGCCGCAAATGCATGGCTGTCGTGATGCAGCTGGATAATGGAAAATACCGAATGCTAGTCAAGGGCGCTGCAGAGATTCTAACCTCCCAGTCTACCCGCATCGTCCGAGACCCCACTGACTCTCTGTCGGAGGCTCCTATTACCGACGAGGACAGGACTTCCCTGGACAACATTATGAACAACTACGCCACCCGCTCCCTCAGATGCATTGCCCTGGTTCACCGGGACTTCGATGAATGGCCACCTCGTGGGACCCCTACTTCGGAAACCGATCGCAATCAGGCAGTCTTCGAACCTATCTTCAAGGACATGACAATGTTAGGAATATTCGGTATTCAGGACCCTGTCCGAGAAGGTGTTGCCGACGCGGTGTACGTATGCCAACGAGCTGGAGTGTTTGTCAGAATGGTGACTGGCGATAATATCGTAACCGCCAAGGCTATTGCCCAGGAGTGTGGTATCTACACACCTGGCGGTATCGCCATTGAGGGACCCAAATTCCGGAAGCTGAGCACACGCCAAATGAACCAAATCATTCCGAGACTCCAGGTCATCGCCCGCTCTAGCCCGGACGATAAGAAGATCCTGGTTAACCAACTCAAGAAGCTTGGGGAGACCGTTGCTGTTACTGGAGACGGTACCAACGACGCCCAAGCCCTCAAGAATGCCGATGTTGGTTTTGCAATGGGTATCGCTGGTACCGAAGTAGCTAAAGAGGCCTCCGACATTATTCTCATGGATGACAACTTCTCATCTATCGTCAAGGCCATGGCATGGGGTCGCACCGTCTGTGATGCCGTTAAGAAGTTCCTTCAGTTCCAAATCACTGTCAACATCACCGCCGTCATTCTCACCTTCGTCTCTGCGGTCGCTAGTGATAGTGAGGATTCAGTGCTCAGCGCAGTACAGTTGCTGTGGGTCAATCTGATCATGGACACCTTTGCCGCTCTTGCTTTGGCGACAGATCCTCCTACACCAACAGTACTTGACCGCAGACCCGAATCGAAATCCGATCCACTCATCACTCTGACAATGTGGAAGATGATCATTGGACAGTCCATCTATCAGCTGGTTGTAACGTTCATTCTGAATTTTGCCGGAGGCAAGATTTTCACTTCTTGGGATTACGAGCATTTGCAGACTGTGGTTTTCAACACTTTCGTCTTCATGCAAATTTTCAACCAGTACAACTCCCGTCGTATTGACAACAAGCTCAACTTCATGGAAGGTATTTGGAAGAATCGCTGGTTCATTGGTATTCAGGTCATCATTGTCGGAGGTCAAGTCTTGATCATCTTTGTTGGTGGCGCTGCTTTCTCCGTCAAGCGTCTTGACGAAGGCTCGCAGTGGGCTGTGAGCCTTATACTCGGAGCAATCTCCCTACCCGTCGCAGTGATCATTCGTCTTATTCCGGATGAATTTGTCTCAAGGCTCGTTCCCCACTTCTGGCATCGCGACAAGGGTCCCGAATTGGTCGTCTCAGACGAGGACCGCAATTACGAGTGGAACCCGGCTCTGGAAGAAATCCGCGATCAGCTCGCATTCATCAAGCGTGTCCGCGGCGGCCGTCTACGACACATCCGCCACAAGCTGCAAAACCCTCAGGAATTCCTTCCTCGGTCCCGCAGTGGCTCTCGCTCGCGTGACTCCTCCGCCCCACCCACGCCCAATGGCGACAACGACAACGACTATGGCAGCCCGAGACCGCCCACTCCAGAGTCTCGCTCCAGACGCAACACCCGGTCACGATCGAGCTCAACGTTCGGACCCGCCGCTGCTATGGCAGGCATCGTTGCCGGTAGTATTGCCGGATGGTCTCCCATTGAGCGAGGCCACAACGAGCCCGACATCGGATTCTCGACAGGCGGCGGCCCTCACAGCGGCCTTGATCGCGAACAAGGCATTGAGGTGCACCCGAATACCGCTGCTGAAGACCGTATCCTGAACGAGTACTCCGCTACCGCCAAGACACCCCCGAGCCAGAACCCGGATCTGACTCCGTTCTTCGAGCATGCCCCGTCAGACCGCGCGCCCTCAAGCCGTGGTCGTCCCTCCTTTTCTCAGCGATCGAGATCGAGATCGAGTCTCAGTCAGTCGCATGTCTGAGCCACTCTCGCGTTTCTAATACTCCTTTCTTTTTGCCCGAACGTCGGGATATTTTAATAATTTGTTATGCCCTTATTCCCCTTCGACTCAACTCTACTGCTCTATTTTCGGTGTCTGGAAATGGGTTCGGCGCAACGCTGTTGAAAATTAAGCATAGACTCTGTACTTTTGGGTCCATACAATCATTTGCATTTGGGTTTGGTGGCCTGGCTGGCCTTTTTTCTTTTTGATATCTCTGGCGCATACGGGCCTCGGCGCCATCTAGCATTTCCTTGTCTGTTCTTTTCTCTTACTGTTCTTGATTGTAAAATCCAAATCTTCTCAAGATACCACGTTTTTTCCCTCTTCCTTTCTTCATTAATTGTCTAAACGGTGTTTACGAACATGAATTGTAGATTTCTGTCTTAGGCTTTCTCGAAGGTATTTTGACTTCTCACTGCTGTTGATACATACCCCTCGTGGTGATGTTAAAGGGTGCATGTATTATTACAAGCTTTGAAGAATATCTTATCCACCGGAGTCTAGTATACATGCCTAATAGACATACAACACCGAGCTACTGTGTCTGTAAACTCCGCTGAAAATCAGGCAATGCCCATCTCACCATACACTCTGAGTTTAGCACCTCGGCAGTTGGACAATCCTCAGGCCGAAAGGCTAGCATCCGACACATCAAATCCAATATCGCAGAGGCTTCCTCTCTGTCAAACTCGCCTATTTTGTCCATCCGGCGATATTTCTGCACACCGTCCTCAAATGCTTCATTGGTCGGTGGCCACACATCTCTGCCTTCTTAGGGTTTCCATTACCACCAAAAAAACACATCCTTTCCTCCCAAGACTCCCACCAGGGCAAAGGCAAAGGACCTAGCACATCAATGTGCTGAGATATTATCTTGTTGATGTCTGCATACTCCAGACTGAATATTGCCTTCATCCCAAGGATCTTCCATATTGCTGTTGCTAGGCCCCATATATCTGATGGGTATGATAGTGGTGCTTTTGGTCCAAAGTAGGCCTCTGGTGCTCGAAAAGCGAGTGGTGTATGACAGTCTTTTCCTTGTCGCGGGTCTGAGGCTGGCTCAAATGCCTCTCCAAAGTCGCTAAGAAGAACACCACCCGCTTCACAAAGTGAGAATTCCTCCGCCCTTTTCCCAAGATACAGTGGGAGGACTGCCTTTGGCGGAGCATTGGCTGGCAAGGGGTCCTTATTGCATTGGGTAATAGTGTCTGCCTCAGGCTCCCAGTATTTTTCGTAGAATTGTTCCATTGAAAGCTGATCCAAGCTTGACGGAAGGCGAATTAAGATATTGCTGAGATGGATATCTGAGTGAATAAATGTTAATTATAAAAGTAAACTACGAAAGGATAGTACCATTGCTATCAGATGACGAACCTCCATGCACGTATCCTTTTGAATGGGTATGTACCACAGCAAGGCAAGTCCGCCAGCGAGAGCTCGTGCGACATCCAGATGAAAAAGGCGGGAATAGGAGACATCCCTGACATTGCATCGCGCAGGAGCTGTGGTATAGCAGGAATGTGCGCCGTTGGGACCATGTATCTCGAACTGATCAAAGACTAAAGGAAATAAACGACACCTGCGGTGCTGCCGTACGTATGGTGGTGTGGAAAGAGCTTGTAGAGCCTTGAGCTCACGGTAGAGGGAGTCTCGATCTGGGCTATCCGCGATGCCGATTTTGACCGTGACGTATTTGTCCAGACGAAGATCGAAGATCGCGTGCAAGCCAAACAGTCGAATGGCCGCCAAATCCTAACTTGTCAACAACCTGGTATCTTTCATGGAGAGTGTCTCCGATCATGATCGGGTGGTAACCCCCCCCCGGTTCATATTTCTCAAGATTTTCGGCGCCATCGATCCGGTTATACTTGAAATCGAATTCACTATGTGATGGCGTTATTGCTGACAAGTAATTAGACTGACAAGGGGTAGAGTAAGACCGGCTGGGCGATCTCAAGGTTTGAATGGGGGAATAGAAACCAAAATGTAGCAGGAGGAAGAGGAAGGGGTTAAGGAAAGGGAAAGGAGAACAGTGTATTCCTTGAGAGTAGCGCGCCATAAGTGCACGACTCCTTCGGGGAGTGAGGAATTATCCTTAAAACGAATATTATGCAAAGGACAAAATCCTCGACTTTGGCGTTATTAGCACCACACTCTAACCAACTGAGTTATGGAACCCAATTGGATGTTTTGTCGGTTGGAGTTTTGACATTATAAGGTTATAATAAGGATATTTATCTATTAACCATATTAACCTGATTAACCTGTCACTTTGTTTGGGCTGGCAGGTCGGGTACCCGGGAGAAAGGTCGGGGATACTCAAAATGTCTTCCAAGGTTGGAAGAACAGCTTGATGTAGGCGAGTACATCGGAACTCTTTTTTGAGTATCCCCGAGCTGCAACCCGACTTGGGAGCACGATGTTATAATAAGTAGACCCACTTCGATTTGGAACCTTGGTACATCGCAGAGCCTCTTGAACTCCGATAATACCTGACTACACAGCTTTACATTAAATTCGTACACTACGTAACGCTAATAAATGAAGGGATTGTGGTTTGCCCTGATCATCCAGGAGGTCCGACCATGAAGAAAGTAAACAGTAACAGCAGCAACACGTAACTGCCCTCTTTGCGCCGCTACTCTCGTTCTCTGAGTTGACCCCATGCAGCTTGAATACTCAGGGGCGACAGCTAGAATTGAGGATGATCCGTTTCAAGATCTCGACTTGACTTTTTTGGATGATTTGATGAAAGGTCCGGGAGAGGATGGAGCACGTGGCGCGGATTGACATAAAAAAGGAAGCATTAGTGGCGTCTGCATGTAGGCATCGCGTATTCAATACATGCAAGTAGCCCGCTTCTGACAAGCCTCCTTCATATAACTACAACCACACTTATCAGTTACCCCTGGACAGATTTAGAACAAAGTAAGCCTGTTGTGAACATGCGAATAGAAGCCGTTCATGCCCTATCTCTATTTCATTTCTATTTTTATTTCCTTTCATTTCCAACGCGAACAGATATATATTTAGTGTTACAGCCGACATTCATTCGGATCCGAACCTCTTTTTCCTTGGGAAAAGAACAGCAGACAATTAGCCCCCATTCTTATATACATTGACGATTCATATGACTAGGGTTCAGACGCCTTAAGCCTTTACAGCCACTGCAGTTTCAGACAAATGTTACCTAGGTACGGAGTAGCTTAATCGAAATTTGTCATCACAGAATTGTGGCTACCTGTATAAAGGCCCACATAACTTCGGATGACTATGTAGCAGTAAGGAGTTCCCATCTGGATCGACAATTGCTGTATTGGGGAAATAGTAGGCAAATTGACCAAGTGGCATTATTGGTTTGCATCCTTGCTGGAGTTATACAGTTTTATCGGAAACTTCCCTTTTAGGCCGCTGATCATGCCGAATAGACACAAAATTGAAGGGTGCATTCATTAGTCTCGATCCCTTTTTGACCCCATTGGTCTGATTCTTTCGGGAATCTCCGACCCTCTTCAGGAGATCTATCAGATCCACATTTTACACAACCGACTTGGCCCTACCTAGGTTGTAATACTATAGATCGGTTCAGCTGAGCCGGAATGATACATATCAGTGATCTACATACTCTAATCTAGGTATGTAAATTATGCCTTGGCAAGGATCAATTTTGCGAGGCTTGTAGGTTACACTAGAGAATCTTTCAGCTCTACTTTTTACGCCAACCGACTTGATCCCTAGTGAAGTCACTGCGAGATATGATGTTTGAACATTACCTATAAAATGGGGGCCATCTCACCCATATGCAAAAACATCAACATCGAGCAAAAGCCGCCAAGTAGGCAAGCCCAAATATGTTGTCCCATACTTTCAAGTCGGTCATGATCGCGCTGGCGTTCGGCGCTATCACCGCGTCGGCACAGGACTTCGACGATCCGATCCCGAGCCGTCGCATCACTGAGTATCAGATGCCGCCCGCCACTCAGACGCATGAGTTCGCGCGTGTGCCGGACACGAACATGGTGTTGCTGTCGCAGATGTCTAACAGCAACCTTGTCAAGATCGAGCTGGATCCAACCACCGAGGAGTTCATTGCTCTTCACTCGTTCCCCATGGGAAAGGATAGTACTTCCGGGCTACATGGCGTGTGGCCATCGACTGTGTATCCCGGCATGATGTGGCTGTCGCTGCAGTACGAGAACAAGCTGCTGCTCGTGGACCCCGGCAAGGAGTCCTGGACTACGCCGACCATCCTACAGACTATTGATATCCCGGCGCCGGGAAATGGCCCGCATTGCGTGTTTGAAATCGACAACCGCGTCTGGGCCGGACTCAAGGAGAAATCGAATCAAACAGAAAAATATTATGTGTTCTCGGCCGACGTCTCCAACACCACAGACTACACATTGTACGAGAGTCTCAACAGCCCTGTTTTTATCAAGGAGGAGCCGACCACCGGATTGATCTACGTCACGCAAGACTGGGACTCATCCATCATGCGCATTGATGTCACCACCGACGAGACGGAGCAGCTGCCAATCCCGCCCAGCTTCGGCAACACCGCTGTCGGAATGACCACTGCCTACGGCGCCATGAGTGGTGTGTGGTTCACTCTCGCTGGGAACGGCACTGGCGGCACCGGCACCTTTGGCCATATCGGATCTGATGGCAAGATGGAGTTCTTCCAGCTCCAGAACTCGCTGGGTGCCAATTCAGGTCTACTCCATCTCGCTGACGCGACGACCAAGGATGGTGGCCCGGCCTTGTGGATTTTGTCAACGTCGCTGCTCAGCAAGGACTCGCCCGATGCCCTGATCCATGTGACTTTTGACGCCGACGTCACATCCATTACTGGCGAAGAGTATATTTCTATGCCCACTCAACACTCGTCGGTGCACCGCGTCGTGCCCTTGGATTCCACGGTTTTGGTGTCCGAGCTCAGCAACTTTACTATCGCCCAACTCTCCTACAGCAACACCGTTGCTGGGAAGTGGCTGCCATCTGATTCTGTCAATGGCAGCGCGGTTTACGCGGAGGCTGGCTGAAGAGGAACTTTTCTGGAAAGCCTATAGATATCTATTAGGTTTATAGATCGTGGACATTACTTAAGTACTAAACTAATCATAACTATATTACACGGTTGAAGTCTTACGCATTTAAATGGTCAAGGGTTGGCAAAAGGATTAACTGTCAGACTGGGATATGGTCCTCCCTTGGCCCTAAACAGGAACCTTGGTCTTTTGTTATGGTCTAGTAAGGCCAGTGCGTAGTGAGGACATGGCCCCCACTACAATATGTAGAATATAGTGTGAAATCTCAAAAATGACAGCGCCACAAACGGCCTGTCGTTATGAAAGTCAAAGTGGTTCAGTATGAGCTCCGACTTCCTGTTAATCCACAAACTCGATGTCTTTTGAGTATCCATTGATTTGTTTGAATGTTTTTTTGGCGTACTCCCCGGGGCCGTACTTCTTGATTACTTATGCGTCTTATATGATTTTGTATGGGATTGTACAAGCTATTCCTAAGATAGTAAAGTAACTAATACTCAGTGCGTCTTGGGAGCCAGAACACACGCTAAAACCTCCAAATTCACCAGGATAGGGCAATACGGCCCTAATATATATCTATCAGCACATTGGCTAAGCAGCTCCATCTCGAAAAACGATACAAAGCAAGCGACGGTCTCATTATGTTTCCATCTGTCGGCAGTACGGACTCGGCGCTCTTTTATTACTTGGAGACTCGGATGGTGGTTCTTTCTTGGTAATGCCTTCTTCACATATGCCGTGGTGCAGATGTCAGTCAGTGAAGTTGTTGTGGCGTAGTACTCCTGTGGTATATTCGCTGATTTGTGGCAATATCATTAAATACAGCAAATGTCTAGCTCTGCGAAAAGAATATCTGACCAATATTATATTTCGTGTGATCTTTCATTTGTCCAAAATTTGGCGGGGTGATGCAGGCTTTATGGTGGACAGGACTAGAGTAAAAGATCTAACCTCATACTCACAGCGGTATGAATTGCGAGACCCTAGTTCACAAACGGAAGATATCCCCGAGGTCCGAAATTGCAGGTATATTCTACCAAGCCCTCATACCACACCCCCTCGCCCGAACCCAAACATCCACAATCCGGGAAGACTGACTGTCCTGATCCGAATCGACAACAAAATACCAGCCATAAAAAGCACCAGTGACACAAGCATGATTCGGGTGTACTTTAACCACTTGACCAATATGCAGGGGAATCTTCGTCTGGGACTCACTCTCCCAAGTCACAATTGCATGTTCCTGACTGATCCTCTCAACAACCAATCTCTCTGATGAATCTTTGCCCAACCCATCAATTCGCCAAGAGGAAACAACCCCCCAACCCGAGTAACCCGGACACGGCTCTCGACCCAGTGCGAGCGTTCCCGCAGCCAGGAGCGCCTCGGGCTTCTCGCGCTCACCATTGTTATAGACGCTGCATACTTCGGCGAGCACCGAGATGGCAATTTCATCTTCTAGAAATCCAGAATCCGCACTAGCATGTGTGGAGAATTGTTGCATATCCAGGATGGGATAGACACCAGCATGCAGCTCAACATTTGTCCCACGAAGCAAAGCCTTGAGCTCCCGCGCTTCCAAACAAAGAGAGTCATCACGCAGCAAGTTCTGAGACGAGACTACCTGCGGCGTGGCACCAACACTGATAACCAGTGCCCTTTTGGGCAGTAGCTGCAAATTTCTCTCCAAGGCATCTTTACATCCGCGGATCTCACTGATCAAATGACCCATCGCTTGCTCTGGGGTTGTCCCGCTATAACTCAGACTGCTGTGTGAATACAACCCGAGGAGCCTTGCCCCGCCTTTCTCCTCGGCTGAGGCAAGTTTCTCAAGTAACCCGTGTTTGTTCAGGGATACGGGAGGTAAACCGGCGCGGTGGTATCCCGTGTCAACCTTGACAAAGACACATGTTGGATGTCCTGCTAGAGAAGATAGTTTCGCCAGGTAGGGGAGTTGGTCTGGGTGGTCGATCATCACAGTAATGCTGTTCTCGCCTAGCTCACGGGCTGCCCTGGCTAGTAGTGGAACCTGTGATGGGACGAGGGGGATGCCGTAGAGAATGTTAATTTTGCGGCCTTTTTGTTTCAGTTCCTGTAGTAGTGGTATCATCATCTCGATCTCTAGGACTGTGGAGGCTATGAAATTGGCCTCGGTGCTATCGCCGATTTGGAGCTTGGCGATTTCGGGTGTCTGGTGTTCATAAGTTAAAGTGTCATTACATGGAGAATTTGGTATTAGAGTCCTCTTACCTTGTGGGACTTGACATGAACTCTGAATCCGACATCGAGCGTTTTGATTGTACGTAGCATTGTTTCGCAGTGTCGACGGATGATTGCTACGTCGAGCACGGCGGCTGGCTTGGGTACATCGCTGATGTCTTTGCCGATGTAGCACTGCTGTAGGTCTTCCTGGGAGGGGACTATAGAGGCCATTTTGAAATATGTAGCAGGTTACTGGGAAGTGTGAAATGGATGAATGACTACGGAGGTTGTGACACATATCCACTAAGCTACTTTAGGTATGTCCACCGCTGGCCGCAGTTCTCGACTTTTTCGACCTACACAAATTCCCTACATGTATTGTCGAAACATCTTTGATCTTTTTAAAAATTGCCTCCCCGTATTCTCCAATAACACTGCCGGAATATTTCACGATCCCCTCATATACCTCACGTCTGACCACACTTTTCGGCACTTATATGCGTAACTTGGATAGGAATTCACACATATATAGAGCCGTACTAGTTAACTGACCATTATACCAAGCAGAGGAATCGGACTTAAAGTCGGACATAAGCAGAGCCGTCATTTCCTACAACAGTCAAACTTGGAAATTGTTATTATCCTTCCTCTCCTTCCTCAATATTCACGCCTAAATAGATTATTCTTCCATTCCACAACTGACATTCACTCTGTACAACATGTCATCCCCTATATGGCTTATCACGGGTGCTTCTAATGGCTTTGGCCTTGGAATGTGCCTTCACGTCCTCCGTGCGGGGCACCGTGTTATCGGCTCTGTCCGCAGTAAGACCAAAGCCGCCACTGCGGTTGAGCAGATCGAGCAGGCCGGAGGCTCGGTGATTGAGTTGGACATGACAGAGTCGCAGGCCAGCATTGCAAGCAAGATACACGCCCTTGGTCGCATTGACTATCTGATTAATGTTGCTGGCTACTCCATCCTGGCCGCCTGCGAGGACATTACGTACGTATCGACCAATATGAAGAAGAAGAATTGGGCCCTCTAACTTGTTATAGTGATACAGAAGCAACCCTCCAAATGACCACTAACTTCTTCGGTCCCCTATACACCCTACAGGCTGTCCTCCCTGTTATGCGCACCCAGCGTTCTGGTACTATTGTCAACATCTCTAGTGGTGCCGCCCAGGACCCCCTACCGGCATGCTCTTTGTATAGTGCTTCTAAGGCCGCGCTGGAGGCTGCATCCGAGTCGCTTGCTAAGGAGGTCGCGCCCCATAACATCCGCGTGCTGATTGTCGAGCCCGGCAATTTCCGCACCAACTTTGTCGGCGCGGTGAGTTTTTGATTTCGTTTTCTCTTGCAATTTCGGTATACGCCATTAGTACTAATTTACCGGCGTTACAGTTGGCTGACGCAAGTCCCGACCCGGCCACGGTTGCCCCCCACTATGATGACCCCGTGGGCGTGGTGATGCGCAAGTTCCTCACTGTCCACGGAAAGCAGCCTGGAGATCCCCAGAAGGCGGTCGAGCGTATTTTCGAGGCCGTCACGGGCACTGGGATGGCCGGTCCCCTGGAAGGGAAGATCTCTAGACTGATTCTGGGGAGCGATGCGTATGCGAGGGTGCAGAAGAGTTGCGAAAGATTCAGCAACGATTTGAGTTTGCAGGAGGAAGTTTCCCTGAGCACCAATTATGCCTAAGATGGACAGCCAAGGACGGGCAGTATGCGAGCATCAAGATGTACGCATCTAGCTCAAGAAATTGCACCATCCATGGATCTGCCTGGCCTGCACATAGAATGGGGGCCGGCCCTCCTTTCTGAAAGATACCTAGGTAGTGTAAAAAGTAGCTTCCAAGCCAATCACATTATTTTTGCCTAGAGAATTTTACTGTGATTTTTACCTGTACGTTGGCTATGCCTTGATTTCTGTCACGTATTATAGTATTCCCGTAGTATTCTTGACATGTAAAAATCACCTGATCTGTTACTATGAAGCTATTCAAAAATCACCTAATCTACTAGGTTACCATAATAATTTACATTGGCCGAGAACTGCAGCTGTAGACATACCTAAAGTAGTTTAGCGGGGTTTCTCAAGATAGAGCGTGCGTAGTCGCTCTCATTTGTATTCTCTCTGCATCTCAATGGCAAAAATGTGGGATGTCGAGTCCGGCATCGCCGTTCACCCTCCAATATCCCGTCCTCCAGATATTCTTTGATTTGACTGGCTCCTCCATTTCCCAAAGTCGAGCTGGCGTAGGGTAGGCTCGGTCTTAAATTTGACCACTGTTGTCATCTCCCTCCTGGTTCGAGTCTTGGGCGTCTAAAACATAACTATTAGAGGCAAAGGTTCAGGTCAAATTGGTAGACTGGAGACGAGATACCTGAAGCTCGCACTATGAAAAACTGCGCTGCAGCCACAGGTCGAACTCTGTGACGAACAGAGCTAATGACCATCCCATTGCGAAGCACGTATTCAATATTCGACACTCGCATCAGGCGCGAGCTTTGCATCGCCCACAGCGCTGCTAACCACTCATTGTAGGTACGAACAATTCCTACCGTGGGCTGGAGGCTTTGGATATTCCTCACACGGGGCCGGGCTGGGTCCAAATCAATGTTTCGGTATGGGGAGGGTACATGGAACTGGATCTCGTCAAGTTCCGAGTCGTACTGGAAGTGGGCTTCGAGGTCGGCGAGGAAGGCCGGGTAGTCCATGCCGATGGCCTCATTGGTCCCATTGGGGAAGAAGTAAGTACCAGCCCAGAAAATGGCCGCATCGTTTGTGGTCGCAGGTCGGCGCACGACGATCATGCCGTCACGGATTCTGGGTTGAAAGATGGAAGTGTAAAGAGGGTCGGCGGAGGCCATTGTAAGTTCGGTATTGTGTAGGTCAAAGCAAGCACAACTGGAGAAAAGCCAAATGGGGTGAGCAAGCAGGTAAAGCTCAAATCAAGAAGCAGTCAAAATAGACTAGTATGGGAGCTATGAGCGTCAAATTGGGAGTTATGAATGTAGGATTGCGTTTGAGTGACAACTTCGCCACGTTACAAAGGAGACATGGGATCAATCAACCCCTGATTTTGAATTTCATCGATTCGAAGTAGCTAAATATCCCCTCGATCGACTTCCCTGTTTGGAATGAGCATCCATCCAGCGCCCCAGTGCTCCCTTTCCCTGGCTTCGGTGCTAGATCCGTTATGCCGCACTACATCTCCCGGATTGGTTGATTGAACCTCTTCTCTCCCATATCATATAACCACCAAGAACACAGCCCCATCGCTTGATAGCAGCCTTGAAAAGAAATCCCGCACCGCAACGATCTCATCGCTGTCCATTCAGGCTCACTCGTCGTCTGAATATAGATAGTTATATTGAGTCAGCAATCGTCTCACACGTTCTTCAATCAAGCTGGGAGTTACGTACCTTTCTCAACAATAGTAAAGCGAGCCGTGATGATGGTAGAAACAGCAGTGGTGGTAGGCTGCGCACCCGAGTTGACACGGCCCGGGGAGGCGTTTTGAATGGCCAGAAGAGCGGCAACCCAGGTATTGTAGGTCCTGACTAAAAAGTCTGAAGACTCGCCGGGGTAGCCTGCGGACTTGAAAGCGCTTGTACGGTCCCATCGGAGTTCGTCTTCATCGGGGTCGTAGTCGAGGTGCTCTATCAGATCCTGTTTGAATGCTTCGTAGCTCAGTATGGCGGGATCAAAAGTACCATCGGGGTTAATTCGCATTTCATTTCTCGCATAGCCCCGAAGCCAAAATACAGCTGACCGGCTGCTTTCGCGAGCGGTCACTTCAATGAGACAGTCGTGCACTTTGAGCTCTCGCGGACGGTTTTGCGGGACGGCGTCATTTGTGCTATCCATGTTGAGTGATGCATTGAATGGGGGGTTCAAGATTTGAAGAAAGAAATCGATGACGAGGGTAGGGTGAGAGGATGAGTTTGATACGGGTCAAGATCGAAGAAGAAGAGTAGATGAAGAAAGACAGAGCAACAAAGCGGAGATTCAAAAAGGATGACAAAATTCGAGATGCAATTGAAAGATCTCTCAGTTATTCTTTCCTGACTATTTTGCTGATCTGTGATATGTCTGCTACTTTTCATTTCCCTTCTTTCGCCTCCTTTGAATCTCTTCAACTGGACAGTTCACGTCCTCATCCTGTTCTTGCTTTCCTTCGATCTGTAAAGAAGGGAGCTTTCTATGCAATTCTGTAGGTTCCGTCAGAGTCAGGTTGACGTATTGGAAGATATGCTCTACCAAACTCGTTCTTGGTCACAATAAAGACAGGTCAGTCCGTGTCCTGCCACCGCTTCTTCCTTATTTTGCAGGGCTATTAAAGCACCCAACCAACCGTTTCGGCTTCTAATGGCATATTCACAGTCTAACCCATCAATGTGTTCCTGATAGCCCCACAGAAGCACATGAGTATCATGGCTGTAGCCGAAATGAGACCGCAGATCTTCGATAAACGGGTCATAATCGAGTCCTAAAGCCATATCAACAGGCGGGGTGGAGCCCTTCCTAATGTATGAGCGAAGCCAGAATAATCCGCTGGCCATACCATGGTAGTGGACCTTGATAAGTCCGTCCCGCAGGAAAGGTCTGGCACTGTACAGAGCTGTGCTTTGGCTATTTTGTGTTGCCACTGGCGATCCTGTATGAGTTGGTGCTGGTGATACTGGTTGAGGTGCTGGTTGAGATGTTGTCTGATGTTTCTTAGTTAGTCTACATGACAAGGCACTGTTTCTATCAAATGTCGCTAAGTGAAAAGTTGTGTGATTGATTGATTTATTAGTGTGCATATCATATGTACCGGACACTAACTCCTAATCGGTTGGGTTCACGTATAATTTAGCTAAATTATATATCTAGATAGTATAAATAGCATTATAGACCCATGGATATTATACTAGTTATCAAACATTTGGATCCAAACCACAAATATACATATATAGGTAGGGTAAGGTAGTTAGGTATAGTAAAAGTCCCGTCTTCTAGTTATATAGTTTCGTCACACTAAAATAGCAAAACTTAAGCAAATGTTTTCCGAAGTAGATACAAAATACCATGAGATGCCGGGATGAAGGGGTTTCTACTTCAGCAAAGAGTATGTAATACCATCCAAGCCTTCATACTACCCCCTGTACCATGTACTGATCAACTCGATGGGCTATACGATGCCGAGGACAACCGAACAGCCGTCGAACTCTCTATATATAGTAATCAAGCCAAGTTATGAGTGGTTTAATAAATGTCAAAATTAATCAGAGCTATTTAAAAGAACCCCTTCCCTCAGACCTTCTTTTTCCTGGAGCTATAGCGAATCAGCATGGAAAATACCCGGGGAAGTATTCGTCCATCAATCACAGGATACATTTCTCGCGGGACTTGCTCAACGGAGCTTCGGACTGATCAGCATCCTCCACTTCGCCCTCCTAGCCGAAAGCTGAGCATCGTATAGAATCGTGAGATAATACATACTCCTTGCGTCGACAACATTCCAGAGCATGCATATTCGGAGCTTTCCAGTATGCCACTTACCCCATACGGAAATGTATCGCGGATCACAGGGGTCGGCGGGACTTTTATTTCTCATGCTGAGGCTGTCATGGGCCTATCCCTTCCCTTGATGGTATCATGAGGTGGTTACAGAACCACCGAATATGTGTGTGGTGACCTGGTGGATTGGTCAATACTGCAGTTCCTCCCCCGCTTGTATCTTGGGATGAAGCTGGGTACTATCTCTTTGCTCTCCACAAGACGATCGATGATTTACAATCTGCAGAGCATGCTCTTTCACGGCTGTATTGCAGTGATGTAATTTCAGTGCTCATCATTGAATACCGTCTACAAGCTGCTTGGTTGGTGCCTTGATTGCTAAGGAATGTGTATGTCCACGGGGATCCTGTTCCCCCTCGGGTCGTTACACCGTCTCTTACTGGGTAGACAGGGTGATGTCAATGTCCAACAGCCTAACAATGGTGCACTGGCCTTGAGTACTTTTTCCCTTATATCTATCATAATCTATCATACCATAGCTTTTTCCCTGTCCATACTGTTTTATACGAACGGCTCATTTCCTTCCTCTTCTTCGACTGTTGCATAGCCTTGGATTGACGACATCCAATCTATACGCCAGACTCGGCATTTACCTTTCTATTGGTGATTTCGGATTGAAAGCTTTTGTACACGAACAGCTCAATCCCGAATAACCCACTCCTTCGAGATATCCGAGAATGAAGCTCGAAGATGTCGAAAAAGCCCCCAGCTCGCCCACTCTTAGGAGTCTGAGTCAGATACAACTCGACAAAAGCGCCTCCAACAGTTCCTCCGACGACTCAGACCTCGCAAAGCCTGAGCCCTTGCCGCAATCAAGATGTCAACGATGGATTTCAAGCCTAAAAAATGGGGAGAGACGTGGCATCGAGCCCGTTCCCATCGAAAAACGAGAGACAATAACACCTTCAACCATACTTCATATGCTGCTGATGTGGTTTAGCATGACATTGGCTACAAACAACATCATCGTTGGATCAATGGGTACACTTGTGTTAGGCCTCAGCTTCAAGGATGCGGCCCTCTGTGCTGTATTTGGATGTTTAGCCGGGAATTGCACTGTCGGCTTTATGAGTATATGGGGACCAAAAAGCGGAAATCGCACTTTGGTATGTTGGTATCAAGATATCGATGGAGTTTGCACAAGGAGAAGAGAACATCCGCTCACTAATTTGATAGATCGTGGCCCGATATTTCATGGGCTATTATCCCAGCAAAGTCTGCATTATCCTGAACCTCTTCACCAATATTGGGTATAGCATGGTAAACAGCGTCGTTGGTGGCCAGATCTTGTCCGTGGTCTCTGGTGGTAATCTTTCCGTGATAGTGGGCATTATCATTGTCGCCGTTTCCAGCTGGGCTATGGCCCTGTTTGGCATGAAAATCTTCCAACTATATGAACGGTAAGTATTTGCCGCCCAGCACACCTTGAATGCATATTCTAATCGATATCAGAGTTGCCTGGTTGCCACAGCTGCTGGTGATATGCGTGATGGTGGGTTCAGCAGGACCTAATTTCGACTTCAACATCCAAACGTCAATGTCAACAGAGCAGTTAATCGCCAAAAGAATCACCTTCTTCTCCCTGGCATTGTCCATTGCCCTCGCCTGGGCCCCACTCGCCGCCGATTACTATGTGTATCTCCCGCCGCAGATGAAGGGCTCGCGGACATTCCTGGTCACAGTCTTCGCCGCCACTAATGCCATGTCAATTGTTCTTCTTATGGGCATTGGTCTTGGGACCGTCATCGCCAGCTCAGCACATTACGCAGCGAAGTACGGTAGCAGCCCTGGAGGCGTGCTGATGACAGCATACGACAGTCTGGGAGGGTTCGGGAAATTCTGTGCTGTTATCAATGTCCTTGCTTTGGTTGCCAATAATACTCCCGGGGCGTACTCGATGGGAATGAACTTCCAGATGGTTGGCGGGATGTTTGGAAAGGTTCCCCGACCGATCTTCACGACTCTCGCTACGGTTATCTATGCCGCATGCGCGATGGGAGGCCGGGACCGGCTGTACGAGGTCTTCAAGTCTTTCCTGCCTTTAATCGGATACTGGGTAATGATGTTCGTTGTGATTGTCTTCGAAGAGCACACAATCTTCCGCCGGAATAGAGGTTATGACTGGTCTCAGTGGAACTGTCGCGACAAACTGCCTTTGGGGATCGCAGCCGGAGTTGCTTTCCTGATTGGGTGGGCTGGTGCAATTGTCGGCATGGTAAGACATACGATGCTCAGATTCCAGTTAATCATATCTTGCTAATACTCAGATTTAGTCTCAAGCGTATTATATCGGGCCCATCGCGCAAATGGCCAGCGGAGCTGATCTGGGCCTCTGGTTGGGTGCGGGCTTCACCGCGATATTTTTCCCACCGTTGCGGGCGTTGGAGCTCAAATTTATTGGTCGCTAGCCGTGTGCCACTCGTTTTACAAGTTGGCATAATGGTCTGCCAGGAAGTGTGGAGGCAGCACATTTTATATCCTCAACATAAACCAGAGAGTATATAGCGATAGCATGGGGAACTGTAAAGGCTCGACGTGGACTTGAATAGAGTTTAACTAATGCAAAGATGTATTGATCCTAGGCTTATGATTCGCTTAAATTTACTAGTAAAACGCCATGACTTACGAGGCGTGTTCGCATGCGTTGTGCAATCTCACAGTTAGCTCGGGAATGTTCTCATTGCCCCTCCGAGGCTCGGTATTTCAGGTGCCCCGCGTTTTAAAATCGTCCAATTATATTCTCCAGATTAAACAAAATTAATGGAATTGCATAGGTAAATTGTACTGCTTCTCTACAGACAACTGAGTTATGCAGGGTGTTATTTATGTTGGGCTGCACAAGAAAGCTTGGAAGTGAAAAGCGCATAACTCCAGCTTCATTAACTTTGTGGGGATTAACCTGTCCCGTGGATCACCAGGGCACCACATTTCTTATTTAAACCTCGTGGAACCCCACCCGGGTCAAGGTCTGAATCCCCAAATTATCGCCTCAACATGAACTACACCGACACCTGGGCTTCATCCCTACCTACAGGGAACATGACAGTCCAACTACTTCCCTACGCCGTAGGCCTCCTCGTCGCCTGGCCAGCAGTAACAACAACCCTACGATTCCAACGCTTGCGCAAGCTCCATGAACAATACGACTACCCAACACGGGAATCAATGTCCAAAATGACCGATGAAGAAGCCTTCCAAATCCAAAAACAACTTGCGCAGCTCGAATTTCCACTCATGTTCATCAAGAGCTTACAATTCGCCTTATTCCGGGTACGAGAGCAAAAACTCCAACCCACATAATCGGGTCATGTCCTACCGATCTATACATGAATTTTCTAACAAAAAGAAAAAGACCTACGGCATACCCTCAATATCCCACCTCCTCGCAAAAACAACACAATTCTCCAGCCCGGAAACTTCCCTAAAGCGGTACACAGATACCAGCGTCCTCGTGCAGGAATGGGTCGGCAACGACCCGGCTTCGACACGCGCGCACCTCGGTCTTGCCCGGACGCGCTATCTGCACAGTGGGTATAGGGCCTCTGGTAAGATTCTCGATGACGATATGCTCTATACGCTGGCGCTGTTTGCGCTCCAGCCGATTCGGTTCATCGATCTTTATGAGTGGCGCAAGCTGAGTGAGTTGGAGCGCTGTGCTATCGGCACTTTCTGGAAGAGTGTGGGTGATGCGCTTGATGTTAGCTATGAGAAGCTGCCGTCTGATAAGACTGGGTTCCGGGATGGGATTCAGTGGCTCGAGGAGATTGATGCTTGGAGTGAGGAGTATGAGGCGAGGTGTATGGTGCCTGACGATAAGAATCGTGAGATGGCGGACCAGACTACCGCTGTGCTGGTCTATATGCTGCCTACGATGCTGCACCCGGTTGGGTTGCAGGCTGTTTCGTTTATGATGGATGACAGGCTTAGGATGGCGATGCTGTGAGCTTTCCCCCTTGGGCTTGCTGCATGTTTACATGGGCTGTGTTGTACATGGCCATATCCACTGTACTCAGTCATCAACGCATCTACTAACCCCTTACTAAATAGCTACGACCCCCCCTCCGCAATCTGCGCAGCACTACTCTCTGTCATCCTCACAGCCCGCAAGCTATTCCTCCGCTACCTATGCCTGCCACGACCATACTTCCTACGGTCCATCTCGTTCACCGACAAGCCGGATCAAAACGGCCGCTTCTTCCTCAACCAATGGGATGCCGCACCGTACTATGTCAAGCCCACGTTCTGGAACCGCTGGGGCCCGATGGCATGGCTGACTTGGGCTCTAGGGCGCCCTGTGCCTGGTGACGAGGGGGATAAGTTTTATCCCGCTGGATATAGTGTTCCCGATGTTGGACCGAAGTATTTTGAGGGGAAGGGGAGGAAGCAGTTGGATGAGACTCTGTCAGAGTTCAAGGGTGTTCGGACTGGGAAATGTCCTTTCCATTGAGCTGTAGAAAGGCAAGGGATGGGTTGTGAATGGGGATGTAGAGGTACGTAGCTTTGGGTGATCCGACGGGGGAAGTTATCCTATTATTCTAAGTGAGATTGTCGCAAGCAAGACATTTAAAGCCATTAAGTCAAGGATATTGGCCCATATAAAGCTGCTGCTGCACAAAGCTTGATATTCAAAACTACAGTTAACACGACTTATAATGCCATGGAAAATCATTTCGTCACTTTCTTTTCCACTATGTGCTATTCTGGAGGGGTCGAACAAATCACCCAAGCCGAGTAGGAAAATAGACAAAAAAGGGTGTAAATTAGGAGCGCTCAAACAAATTGGGTTCGGGGCTTGCGCCCAGGAAACCGGTCCGAATGGTAGGGAACGTAGGATTGACAAGGGTATTACTTGGAACAAATCTCAAAGAAGACTTATTTAAACCTCCTCGTCAACAATGTCCTCAGCGAGGCTAAAAATAGGGGGAGAATTCGTTAGTCGATATATTCGAAAGCCGGGTGATGTGGGGAATCCTTACTACTCCTCCTCGCCCTCGGAGACGGAGGCCTCCTGGTACTGCTGGTACTCGGAGACAAGATCGTTCATGTTGCTCTCAGCCTCAGTGAACTCCATCTCGTCCATACCCTCACCAGTGTACCAGTGCAAGAAAGCCTTGCGACGGAACATGGCAGTGAACTGGTCGCCGACACGCTTGAAGAGCTCCTGGATGGAGGTGGAGTTACCGACGAAGGTGGAAGACATCTTGAGGCCACGGGGGGGAACGGAGCACAGAGCGGTCTGGACGTTGTTGGGGATCCACTCAACGAAGTAGCTCTGGTTCTTGTTCTGGATGTTGCGCATCTGGTCCTCAACCTCCTTCATGGAGACCTTACCGCGGAACAGAGCGGAGCAAGTGAGGTAGCGGCCGTTACGGAAGTCGGAGGCAGCCATCATGTTCTTGGGGTCGAACATCTGCTGGGTCAACTCGGGGACGTTGACCTGGCGGTAAGAGTAGCCACCACGGCTGGTCAGGGGAGCGAAGCCGACCATGAAGAAGTGCAGACGAGGGAAGGGAACCATGTTGACGGCGAGCTTGCGAAGATCGGAGTTGAGCTGACCGGGGAAACGGAGGGAGGTGGTCACACCGGACATGACGGCGGAGACGAGGTGGTTCAGGTCACCGTAGGAAGGCTGGGGGAGCTTGAGGGTACGCATGCAAATGTCGTAGAGAGCCTAAGATTGTCAGTATTCTTCATGTCAGTATTTCCCCACGCATTTCATACCTCGTTATCGATACAGAAAGTCTCGTCAGAGTGCTCAACAAGCTGGTGGACGGAGAGGGTGGCGTTGTAAGGCTCAACAACGGTGTCGGAGACCTTGGGGGAGGGCACGACGGAGAAAGTGGCCATCATACGGTCGGGGAACTCCTCACGAATCTTGGAGATCAGGAGTGTACCCATACCGGCACCGGTACCACCACCCAGGGAGTGGGTGATCTGGAAACCCTGGAGGCAGTCGCAGCCCTCGGCCTCACGGCGGACGACATCGAGGACCTGGTCAACAAGCTCGGCACCCTCGGTGTAGTGACCCTTAGCCCAGTTGTTACCAGCACCGGACTGACCGAAGACGAAGTTGTCGGGGCGGAAAAGCTTGCCGAAGGGACCGGAGCGGACAGCGTCCATGGTACCGGGCTCCAAATCGACCAGAACGGCACGGGGAACGTACTTGTCACCGCTGGCCTAGATTATCAAAGAAAAACATCCGATCAGATGATGCACGATTGATCGATTCCCAGTCATTGTACTCACATGGTTGAAGTAGACGTTCATACGCTCGAGCTGGAGGTCGGAGGTACCATTGTACCTAGCAATATATCAGACGTGTAGTCCACCAGAATCCCCATCACTGTTAAACTTACTGTCCATCGCCATCGAGACCGTGCTCGCCAGAGATGGTTTGCCTGTAATCCAGTTAGTAACTTGTCAATTGATACCCAACGCGAAAAAAAAAAAAGCTCCGGCACTTACCAGAAAGCGGCACCAATTTGGTTACCCTATAACCCAATTCCAGTTTAGTCCCACGAATCGAAGAATGTTTCCAAGAATGTTCCATGTTGAACTTACACACTGGCCGGTTTGGAGGTGAACCTAGAGCATGTTAGCAAAAGATCTGTTGGGAGTGGGGTCGTGGCTCAGGGGCCATATGAAAACAAAAGACGCGTCTGGAGGGGATCACGTACAATCTCACGCATTTTGAAGGTATTAGAAAAGAGATGGAGGGGGAAAAAAAGGAGAACCGGTGACAAGTCAAGGAGGATGGGGAAGAAGAGAAAGCAGGAGAGCCAGTTGAGCGGTGTGTGTGGGATCAACAAGTCAACAACTGAACTTCAGGGGGGGAGGCCCGATTGGGTATAGCCGCATCACGGGACTCGGGGAGGTGCGAACCACATTTTGTGTTTTTCTGGGGCGCGTGATATTGGACTATGTACACTATAACTATATACTATATACTATATACTGTGTACTATATAACTATGAGAAATAAAGCTACACAACTACATACGTAAATAATATTTCAATCGTTCAATTCGAAAAATTTGGGCTAATCATACATTGGGTATTGTTCAATTGGGTGCCGCTTTCCATTCACATAGAGTACTCGCTTACCCTTGAGTAGCTCTCGCCATTCCATTTGGGGTTCGCTCAGCTGGGTGTCGCTTTCCATTCACATAGAAGTACTTGCTTGCACGGAGATAGCTCTCGCCATTTAGCATTCGTTCAGTTGGTACATAGTTCCACCGTTTGGGGTTCATTCGGTGGGTTGCTCTCGCCGTTTTCGATTCGCTCACTTGGTATCTCGGCGTTTTCTGTTCAGTTGGACTAGTTCTTGCCATCTTCCTGGCCATCTTTCTGGTCCTTGTGTTCGCCATTGTCTGTCTTGTGGGTTTCATGGTTCTCGTCGGTCTTCTGGTTCTTGTCGGTCTTCTGATTTCCGCGGCTTTCCAGCCAATCTCCGAACCGCTCAAGGCGGGCTTCCTCATCGTCATCTGCATCCAGAGGGTTTACCTTTTTACCCTCTGCGTCACGTCGGGGGTGGTACTTGTCGAACTTCTCCTCGCCATCCCAGATGTAGGCAACAACAGTATTGCCACCGAAGTAACGGCCGCTCATAACCTAAGCGATGGTCAGTTGGTTGCTATCACGTTGATTCTAACTGAGCCCTACCTGAACACAGCGACGTGCGTCAGCTGATGCCACGAATCGGACAGTAACCACTCCATCAGCTTCGCCGTCCCAGACGACCACTTTGGTCACATCGCCAATCTTAGAGCACTCGCTCTCGATGTCCTGTTGAATCTCAATACTGGCGAGCGGGTCCTCCTGTAATTACACGTCAGTCGCCGGTTCCAATTCGTGCAAGGCAACCTTGCAAGAGGTGGGGTGTGTCAAACCTCCAGTTCTGCCAGTGTAAACATATGCTTCATAACCACATGTCTTCTCGCCTCCTCGGCAGCCTTCATCGCCGCCATGACCTGCTCAGCTTCATCGTCACCCCAGTCGGAAATTTTCCTATCACAGTCGAGTCAGCATGAGACACTACCACCATGACCAACAAACACACTTATTCAACCGCTCAGCGCGCTCCTTGAACTTCTTTTTCTCTTTCGCAGTCATAACCTTGGGCTCCGAATCCTGTTCACGCTTGTAGGAAAAGTCGGCCGCCTGAACGCGCATCGGTCCATTTGGGTCGCGGGGACCCATTCGGAAGTCCGTCTCGTCGAGCCACTTAATCGCGAGGTCGACTGACTCAGGTCGGAAGAACACGACCAAAGCATCGCCATTGAAATTGCCGTTCTCGTCGGTGTACATTTTAATTCGCGGCTTTCCGGTGTCAACTTCCTCAGCGAGGATTCCGTACTTCGAGAACAAGTCTTGAATCTCCGACAGCTCAGCGTCATGGGGGATCTTGGTAACCCACACAGCGGTGTTTACACGGGGCTTCTTAACCTTGGGTTCATCGGTCTAGAAGGCGAAAAGAAGATAGTCAATTATCAGTCCCATCAAGCTGCCACAAACGACACCCAGAACACTTACCTCGTCATGCGAGTTCTTTCGCTTCTTACGGTCGCGCGGATGGACGACTTGGGTATCAGCATCATCAGAGCCGTATCCTTGCTGCTTGCGAATAAGCGCCTCGTCGATCTAGGGTTGCAAGTCAGGTTAGCAGGGTTGTCGGCCGGCATTATGGACATCCCGTCGCAAAGCACCAGCGTTTTAGTGCATGTATCACGTACCGATTCGACCCATCTCTTCAGGATACTATTGAACAGGAACTCGCGACCGTCACTAGTCTCAAGCAGGAAGCTGTTGTCCAGTTTGGAGAACGAGATACGCGGGTCGTTATCAAACTCCGCCACGTTGGTCGGGAAGTCCATTTTGACAAAGCAACCCGTCGGGGAAACTATCTCAAAGCTGGATCAGATGGATTTAATGAAGATAAAGCGTGCGCGACGTGTTGTGGAGATGTTGGAGGTTTGCGATGATCGCGAAAGCAGGCTATGGTGCTCCCGACGACTGTCACCGTGTTAATCTCTCGGCGCGGCGTTCCGGAAGGTGCTTGCGGGACGGACCCGCATTCCAGTCTACCTAGTACAGCTCTACGGAGTACAGCTTTACAGCTCTACAGAGTACTAATTTCCAGATATTTACATTTATGGCTGGCATTGCTACTCGTGGTTACAGTACTTTCAGTTCGCCTCTGTGTTCCAACAGTGCTTATGTCGTACCATGTGAAAATGTCACGGTTTGCCTCGTCAATGTGGTTTCCTCCCCGAATGATGTCGTGAAATTCGATATTTGGGTATCTAAATACTATCAAAGTGGAAATTGCACCTGTGGCCTTTGGAGAGCATCCCAGATACCTATAATTCGATAATTAAGGTATTCAAGACACTGCGCGGTCACCAACAAAGAAGAAGTATTAACGTGAAACAAAAAGAAAGGCATTTGCCTAATATTAGATATTAAAGAAAGAACAGCCATCAGATCAAGTCTGATCTAGGCCTTGGTGTCAATAACCTCGCTCACGGGTGTAACAGTGCGTTTAGAGCCAGCCTCCGAGCTTTCCACGCCATTCACAACATCGCGGGTGACTTCAACGTAATCATACTAGAGAATGAATGTCAGAAAAGGTCTCTTGGGCCAGCTGAGGAAGAAAATGCTTACAGCAAACTCGCCAATTTCGGCGTCGTCAATACCCATGATCTCATCTTCCTCGGGTGCACGCAAGCTGAGGCCCGGGACGAGGTTCATAAGGAAGAGAATAATACAAGTTCCAAAGAAGGCATAAGCCATTCCCGCGACTGAGTCGGCAAGCTGATATCCCAGCTGGATATAGTTCTTGTTGATCCAGCCGCCATCAATCTCAGTGACACCGTCCAGGTGCGCAATGTAATCACTATTAATGCAAGTTAGTTTATGATCGGACAGTCTTGCCAGGAAGTAGTTTGGCTCACGCAGCGAAAAGGCCAGTCAGGAGGTTTCCAACCACACCACCGACACCGTGGACAGCAAAGATATCGAGTGCGTCATCAACGCGAAGGAGGAACTTGAGCTTAGTTGCATAGTTGCATGCAACAGCTCCAACCACACCGAAGATGAAAGCAGCCCAGGGAGTGACATATCCAGAGCCGGGGGTAATAGCAACAAGACCAGCAATGACACCAGAGCAGAAGCCAACGGTCGACCACTTGCGCTCCAGTCTGTAGTCCATCAGGCACCAGGTCACACCTCCAACAGAAGCAGCAAGGTTAGTAACGACGGCAGCCATCACTGCACGAAGATTGGCAGATAGAGCAGAGCCAGCATTGAATCCGAACCAGCCGACCCAGAGGAACACGGTGCCGATGACGACGTGGGTTACATTGTGAGGGCGGTAGTTAAGCTCGTGGGTGCCGTGGCCACGGCGCTTGCCCAACATTAAAGAGTAGGCGAGAGCAGCCGATCCAGAGGCAATGTGGACAGGAGTGCCACCCGCAAAATCAAGGCCTCCGAGCTTGAACACCCATCCCGACGAGTTCCATGTCCAGCAGGCGATGGGGTCATAGATAATAGTAGTCCAGATAAACATGAAGACAATGCAGGGGAGCATTCGACCACGCTCAGCAACTGCGCCGACTGCAAGAGCAACCCTAATTGCGGGGAAAATGTCAATTTTTGCTTCTAGAGGATCTCCCTCACAGGATGAATGCATGATGATAATGACTCACGTAATAGCGGCGAACATGCCCTGGAAGATAGCGAACAGGATATCAGGGACCTTGGTACTTCCCACAGATGGTGCACCTAGAACACCCTTGAAGCCGAAGTTGTCGAGGTTACCGATGTAGCTGCCGGCTGTGTGGGAGAAGGCCAGTGAATAACCCCAGAAGAACCACTGGAATGAAACCACACCGACCGACATGATCGAGAGCCATATCAATGAGAGAGCTGACTTTCGACGAGCTAGACCGGAGTAGAAGAATCTATAACCAAGTAATGAGTGAGAGTCCTTGGGTGTTTAGGGAAGGGGGTTGGTCAAGTCATACCCAACTCCAGGGATCATCAGCAGCACTAGGGCTGTCGACATAATAACCCATGCGATATCACCAGACTGTTACCACTGTTAGCTACAAAGCTCCTCCATTGGCTCCTAGAAGGTACACAGCATACACTATAGAAGATGTTCAAGTCATCATGAAGGGAGTCACCACCAGTTGCGATGGTACCATTGTATTCAACCGGGTATTCGGCCATAATGAGACCAAGGCTAGGCCAATTGTATTGCAAGTGTTATCGGAAGTTGAAAGGCAGTCGCAATGGAGTGATACAGGAGGTCTCCCGCGGCTTTGTGATAGGAGATGGAGCGAAAGAAGTAAAAAATACTTTCAAGCACCAGGCTGTGAAAGGAGAGAGAAGTGATATGTCTAACATGCAAGGACAAGTCCTGGTAATTAAATAACTGGCAGTCTCAGACAACTAACTATGCTCCACCATCAGACGCTAGAACGCTACCAGACCATCGACCTTAGTTCCGATAGTGGAAGCTGGTCATTCTAATTTCTGATATGATCCATCTACTCTGATAGCAGGTAGCCAAGACCGCCCCCGTTTTAACCATGCCGGGTTCATAGCGGATATGGTATATACTCCATAGACCCAGACCGGGGAATTACGGGTCCTTGCGTTTACATACTTCAGCTATATTTGGACATTGTACTTTGTACTCCGTATGGGTATCTGCTCCCAAAACCATGTTTACACTGCAGTGTAACTACATGCTGTTTTTCTCTACATCTGTGCATCCATGGATTTTCCCATGAGAATGATCTACTGGGGCATCTGCATCTCAAGCTCCATGCTTTGACCCCCGATAAGCAGGGGGAAAGTCCAACTGACGTACTAAAGTGATAAAACAGATTGGGTCATTTCAGTGAAAGAAACGAATAATAGGAAATAATAGAGATTGAAATTGGACGGGTGCTCAACGACTGGCTGTAGATATGAAATTGAAGGCAGCCAATCAGAGGCATTTGCTTATCATTCTCAACCTTGGAAGTTTCTGTGGCTTCATCCGTTGTTTAATAACATTGGAAGTCGCTTATTGAATGAAAACTGACCCGGTGCCTTGGATATAGTAGTTTCCATAATAATTGCATATTGCTATGTGCAACGTGAAGTTGTTCTGGACGTTTGATCTCTTATCATCGGTTCAATCTTGTGTTGCCCCAACCAATCACAATTTAATTTCCCTTATCTCATCCCTATGTACATTGTCAACACGCGCAATTTCTACTTCGTATATTTTGACAATGTGAGTGGCTACTCTGTACGGAGTACATAGTATTTCCTTGTCGAACTCTTTTCTATCATCCAAGGCCTCGGATAATGTAGGAGAGGTCACAGATCAATCAATCGTAGGAAAAACTGCTATAATGCAATAGTGTACAATTTTCTTTACGTATCTTCGCATCAAAATCTGCCTATACATAACTGTTGAACATTCATACTTCTGCCCCTGCAGGTCGCATATTCTCTCCGCATCATCTCTTAGTGGCTCCCCCCCCCCCATTCTCCGGGTCTGTCACACCCGGTTCCACACGATACAGAACGCATGGGGCGGGAAAACTAAACTCTTTCCCACAGAGTCTACAATGTAGGGGGTCTACAAAAGTACACCAAGTCAAGGTCAAGATAAGCATCCAGTCTTTCATTGGCGGGAATATTAGAGGCTGATTCGGCATCCCGACTTGGACCTTGGCGAACTCTCGGGCCAATAAGTCAAGAACTCTACTTAACATCACATTGTAGATCTATGAATATATGCCGAGTTTTTGCGCTATTGGTCTTCTTGCTTTTGTTTTTGTCAATAGCAAGATCGGAGGCTTGATCGTCTTGTATATCTACAAAGTAAGTCGGAGCATTAGAGGTCAGGTTAGGCATGCTATGTGCTTCATTTCGTAGTGACTTGCCTCTGATACCACCTAGGAAAGGAGATGTATAGCCTCTTCAATGCTGCTTGGATTATTAGTCTATGCAGATGATGTCCCTAGAGCCGCATGATCCTCGATTATGAATCCACTGATCCACTGATCGACGTTGAATCTACAATGTACATACCTATTTCGATATATATACGGAGTTCGGAGTACTCCATACTAAACGCAATGTTGTACTAGCCTGGAGCAGAAATCTGTATAGTTTGAAAATAGATACTAGCTTTTCAACGAAGTTTCTAACATGCCCAGTCATGTCATATGCTCATTTCTCTAGTTTCATAGGTAACGTCTGATAGCATGAATGGTTATGTTTTCAACATATTGTCCCAATAGGCAGACACATACAAACGTACAATAGATAAAGCAATACTAAGTCATCCTGGGGAGAATTTTGGCTATCTACTTATTGAAGGGATGAGTACTTCCAAGTTTATTTCCATTGCATTTGGTAATCAAGTAATTTCTCGTAGTTCCAATATCCCGCCTAACTAACTAGTACTCCATGTTTATAGAGCGATTTTGAAGGAAGTACCCCTTTCTCATATAGTATGGCCACTTAGGAACCAAGCGCAGTTGAAGTATTTGCCTATAATCTGGTCAATTTGTGTTGGGAGGGCCACAGGCTCGGTGAATACTCGTTGAAGACGCCCTGGTCGTAGCAAAAGAGAGACGTCCTCCCCACGTAAATGCGAGACACGTTAACACCACTGAACACTCACTTCTTGATCACATAGCGCATCACCTTTTGATCAACTCTATCAGCATTTCAAAATTCACCTCCTCGTATGTTCTCGCCTCAGATCCTACCCTTTATCCATCACAACGCTTGGCTCACTTCTCATCAACGCACCAGGATCGCAAAACTACCACCAACAACACCATGGCCATGGCAACCACCGCCGTTTTCAACTCACGAGACCTCTTACTCCAGCCCCTTCCCGATCTCAACATCAGCCCCCGCCGTACCACGAGCCATGCTTTGCACCGCGTTCATTTCGTTGGAGTTCTACAACCATGGGCAAACTTCGAGTCAGATGTCATGAACACCTTTAATGCCCAAACATGGAGCCTGCAACATCTCGACTCCCGAATAACGGGGCCTGCTGCCGTCGGCTCTGTCGACGAGGAGCAGGTCGCCCCCAACGAACGAGGAGTGCAAGGCAGCCTAGAAGGGCGAGCCGGACTCGTTTTGGGTGCCGCTTTTCGTGCCCAGCAGCTAGACCTTGTGATGGGAGACCCCCGGGGTGCCTCGCCGCCGTATCGTGGCTACTTGCGATAACCCGATTTTGTCATGAAGACTAGTTCTGGCGTAGCCAAGATCATGGGAGAAGGCAAGACACACTGGATAAATGAGCATAACTTGGCCGATGCACTTTGGAGCTTTGAGGCTGGTCTCGATGAGAGACTCTTTCGGCGCCACCTAGGTCAGACTTACACCACTATGTTTGATTCTCATGCTCACACATATATAGGCCAAATTGCTGAATACATGTTTGCCATGCGTCTCAAGTATGGGTTCGTGACAACGTACAACCAAAAAATGTTCCTTCGAAAGGTCGATGTCTGTCGGGCATGGGGGCTGGAGTATTCTCCTGTAATCCTTCATAGCGCGGTAGGGAGTACAACAGGCCAGCAGGTGTCCGTTTGTCAGAGCGTTTCCACGTCGGGCTCTTAGGCCTCGAAAATTCGGATTTTGATAAGAGTACGGGCATGCGGACGCAGCGATGGACAGAGAGATTCTCTTAAGAGGCTAGATTCTCTTATCAAAGTTGTAATATCGATCAATCAATTGCCTCTTTATTAAGACCAGTCTAAATGAAGCGATCCTTAGTCAGAGCTCGACGGCGTGGAAAATAATGTTCACCTTTGTATAGAAAGATCCATTCATATACGCACCTTAAACCCATGATCTCTGCTCATATCCGTAGCAATATATTTTCCCAATACGAGACCGCTAAGCAGCTTGGCGCACTGACGCATTCAATGCATCACTGAACTTAATATACGCCTTAGTCACAGCCTAAGCACCCGTGGACAATTGCCAGCAACCGACTTATAATCTCCTCGTTCTCATAATCAATGCATTTTGGGACAATCGTTCATACATCATGTTAAAGTCTTCTGTCATAATTAGTGACAGCTTCGATCAATAGTTATCGTTGACGTCTTCGAGACTCCGGTCCGCTATAACACACTAAGCTTTAAGCCTAAGAGTGGGCAGTGGACGCTTGATTTGGCTCACCTTTTCCTGGATGGAGGAAGCAGAAGATAAAAAGAAGACTATATTCTTGACCGTTAAAACAGTCCCTAGACCGTACACAATATCAAGGGAGTGCTATGATATGAGCGTGCTATGATATAATGACCCGTTCGAATACTACGGCTAGATTTCTCCTATTTTATCTTTGCTCAATAATAGTGCCTATTGACAGCGCCTGAGGCACTGCTAGGGCCAACATGATAGGAGCTGGGCTTTTCTGTTGCTTTGTGCTTTTTCCTCTGGTATGCTTCCCGGGGTCGACCTGTCTGCTTTGTCAGACTACATCGAGCATACCTAGGTAGGTACCTAGCTGTGGCTAATAGTTGCGTTTCTTGTATATCTGTGTGTTGTGCTGAACTGCTTCAGCCGTGGCTTGGGTGACTGAAGGGAGAAGTACAAACATAACAAACTCCCTCGATGAATGATGTGAGCAACTTAGACTTTTGTTGGCATAGATGAGATGCCTTTTCCATGTGCAGACTGAGGCTCTCCAGTTTGCCATTTCTCTTTGTTCATGCAGGGTATATAAACACCCTTCATTCCATAGTTCATAGCTCAGTTTTCTGCTTCCTGATTTTCCCCATTATAGTCTCTCCGTAGCCTATCAACAACTTTCACTGTTTCAGCGATTTCCCCACCTGCGGCAACCTTAAGTCTACCTAGGCAATAATACTTACTTCACCTCTCCCGCCACCTTCTGACTCTTCCTTTCACCTCTTTATTCATTCGCCATCTCTAACTCAGGACTCTTTCTACCGCAGCATTCTCTTTCTTCAACTTCCTGATTCTTCAACCTTCTTACAACAATGTCGTCCCCATCCTCGCAGTGGTTCCACCAAGGAACAGACCCTGGCACAATCATCACCCTCGATCAACCTGTCCCTTCGCGGTGGAAGATCCTCAAGAAGCTCAATGAGCGTAACTTCCAGGCTAATGAAGAAATGCGTCGTCGCCATGGCCACTACTCTTACGCTACGACTAAACTCCTCTGTTGCGATCCAAAGAAGCCCTCCAGGAAAGCCTTCATGCGAGTTTATCTTCAGGTTCCTTTTAAGAACACTGAGATGCAAGATCCGAAGACCAGATCCCGCCAGGCCACAACATACACGCCCCGAGAGTTAACTGCCTACCAGGAGTTTACTCAGAAGGATTTCAGCAATGCACCAAAGCTCCTAGGATACAAGCTCAGCACTCAAGATAAGTCAGGGCTGGTCCCAAATGGGTTTGCAATCTGGCTGGCGTGGGAAATGGTCCCGGGTCTACGCCTCGGTGACAGGCTTGGCAATGATCCATACTGGACTCTGCCCGCTGTTGAGAGGGAAAATATCCGTGTAACCTTTATGGAGGCTCTTCCGTATGTCGATCCTCCCGTTTCCTGACCCTGACCATGCTAATGATAAACTTTAGTCAGGTGATCGAGAAAGGATACATACCTTATGCGCTCAATCTCTCTAAGCTAGTCTGGCATAGTGAAACAGGCACCATGTATGTTATTACATGTTGTGTTCTATGTCAAGTAAGTGAATCAAATAAGTGAACTAACATTTTCCGTTCTCTTTAGTTGCTTCATCGTTACTTCTACGGCATCAACGAGAAATCTAAAGACCGGAGTAACATCAAGATTGGTCCTGACTTCCTAGCATGCTATGGCCTCGCGAAACCCTCTTCGGATGAATGGCTTAACAAAAATTGGAACGGGGATACCACAGGCTGGAAAATGTAGCTAATATAGAGGGGGTGTCCATCTAGCACATCCCTTTCTAGCTTCATCATTGCTCTTGATAAAGGCACTTCTTGAATCTAATATGAAAATGGTTCGCCAGTACCGGTAGCGACTATTGCATAGAGGACAATACCTTTCTCCAGTTGCTGGCGCCGCCGTCGGTAATACTCGGGGCTGCGGATTCGCTTCTTCTTTGAAGCAGGATAGTTCAAGATAGACATGCCTCAGGAAATAACAGATTCGGCCAAAGAACGTGGGCAAGTACTGACGCCGCAGAAGAACAACTGAATGACGGAAACTGTAAAGACTGGAGGCCAGAAGAACCCAGAGAGTAGTAAGACACTTCTCTTTTGATGTAGGCCATCGAGCGGTTGTACAAGCTTGTGG
>PKQL01000119.1:0-57423 GCA_002916455.1 Penicillium sp. CF05
ATGCACGAGTACCCGCTTGTCACCTCTTCCTCGCCTGTTTCTGCCTCGACTTCTTACGCCGCTTATACCCCGCCTTTGCATTCCCCTCCCGCCGTCGCTATTGCCAACTCTGGCTTCCCCATCCACGACGGCTATGCCTCCGCCACAACCTCCCATTCCCTATACCCGCCCTCCCCACAGCTTCTCGATAACCACGACGTGCACATTGGTCTGTCGGATCTGGGTCATGGCCATTCAAATTCTCATGCTTCTATTCCTCATTCAGCGGCTTACACCCCGCCGTATGGTGGCGATGTGATGTGCGCCGGTTTGCCGCGCGCGGATGGCACACTCGGTCTCAATATGGAGGTCTATCCACAGACACATCCATTTGAAATCCCGGGCTTGGCTGCTTCCACTTCACTTTGGACTTGATTGTCAGGCTGTGCTGGGTTTATACCAGAAAAAGAAACAAAAACCAACAAATATGGGAAATGTTTGACTACCATCCTGAGCAGGGTTGGTCAGTCGCATTCTGGCTATTGGGTACCAGGAGGGAATTTGATCTGTCTTATTTCTTTGAAAATACGAAGGCTACGGAGTTATGTTCTACTGGGAATTGGATTCAGGGAACATGTGCTTTTCTTGATCATTATACGCGAGTGTTTCGTTTTCACCACTCGACTCTTTTCTTCTATATTCGGACCTTGCTTGTGCTGAGCATGAGCGTTGATGTGCGGTCTTGTGCCTGTTTATGCCCGGTTTGGATTTTATACCCGGTTGCAGTTGCAAGCCGGAGGGAATTGACTCAAACTGATATTTTGATATTGATTTTATATACCCTGGTTTTATCAAATCTTCTGTTTATCTGACTTGGAGTGTCTGTATGTGCATTGAGTAATGTGTGTATACGTTATTCGGATCTATAGCCTTAGAACTAAAGCCATCCCAACGATCTCAAAACCCCCCAACAAAAAGATCATTACCTCACATCGTAACACCCTCATATCTAAAGATAGCAACCCCTTCACACTCCATAACCGAAGAATGCACCTGTACTTCACGCACACCGATCGACAGGTACCAGCCCCTACGGGAACGATCGTCACAAACCCCCATCCTAAGAATAGACAAGATGAAGCAACCCAAAAGCACGGGTCACATATTAAGGGAATTTAGACTACAGATCCATTCCTCTGATTGGTACCCCACCGGCCACATTTCTCCAGACCTCGTATTCGGCCGCCCGCTTGGCTTCCCTAGATCCATCCCAATGGGGTAGCAAACCCCCGAGCTAGCACCAATTTGGTTCCGCTGATGATTTGGGAATTCGTATAACCAGTGTGAAGGATAGCGTTCTAAGATGATTGAGGGGCTAGCGTGTTTTGGGATCCGAGGTCAATTCTTACTCCGTATTCTTCATGCATCTACAATGTGGTATGACATCGTGTTGCAGTGACTGCAGCCCTATGTGCCGAGTGTTGTCTATTTTTGGGAGACGGTTTGCTTCCTTTTTACCTTTCATTCAGCTCTGGGTTTTGTTGGAATGTACGTTGAAATGTTATTATTATCCCTCCATCGTATTATCACCGTTGTGGTTATAGATCTTCGCCGCACGGAAATTAAAGTTAGCGATCGTCCCTCGGGTTTTATTTCTATATTTATCTTTTCTTCAGCTTATTACATTGCATACCAAGCCTTAGAGCTCTTCGTTCTACACTATTCTGTGGGGAATATTACTCCGTACTGTTGTTGAGAATGGGGAATATTGAATATGTTGAATATTCGCGTCTTCGATAGCACTCCCTTGGTCATTGCACTAACAGATGGTCAATGCCACTTAGTCTGTATGTAGTTGGAATCGGAAGATTTTGATTGCATCTACAATATAGTAATGGATCTACTTGGAACTATTTTTGGTTCGAACGTCGGGGATGTTCGGTTGTTCACTTCGTTTCCTTTCTGTTCATCGACTCCCCGGGAGAGGGTTGACTGCTGGTTCAACTTTTTATTTCTCACATCTAAGATATGCTGTCGATTTATTTGGTCTCGAAGTATATTCTTCTTTCAAAATCGAGGAACAAGCATAACTATTGACTTCATATCCATCAACGTTGTATACTTCCTGGCCTTCCCCATCCAGGGTGCATCTTTGCTCTAAGTGAGGTCTTGGGACTCACAGGAAAAACGCCATTCCCTCCTCTTAAGCTTCAAGATACTCGCAGTAGTTTTATTGCTATTTCTTGCGTGCTGTCCCCAATATGTTAGAGAATCCAAGCAACCTCTACTGTATAGTGGAGGCGCACGTGACTTGAGGCTATCAACCCAGTTTCACGTGACAATGACATAACCGTATTCCCTTTTGGGGAAGAGAGCAACCTCGATGTCGACAACACAACATCTTACATTCAATCCCCACCAGCATCCATCACAAAGCAGTCAAAATGGCTGATGTCGGTGGCTGGAGCACTATCGAGTCAGATGAGGTACCATCACCCTCACGATCTATCCAAGCAGAATACTAACCACAACCCAGGGTCTCTTCACCTCTCTGATCGAGACACTCGGAGTAAAAGACACCCAATTCGAAGAGCTCATTTCCCTAGATGCAGACACAATCCGGTCACTAGGGTAAGCAAGAAGATGCCCCGAAACCTTCAATCCAACCACATCCCAACTTCCCAAAAATAAAAAAACCCCAGAAACCAAAAGCTAACCCCAAACCCTCCAAAACAGCCCAGTCTACGGCGTAATCTTCCTCTTCAAATGGACACGTGAAGCATCCGGCGCACGCGCCGAAGCCCCGCTGGACGGAACCTACGACCAAACCGCCACAGACAACAACCTCTTCTTCGCCGCGCAGACAATCCAAAACGCCTGCGGCACACAAGCCATCCTCTCCGTAATCCTCAATCACGACAACCCGCCCGCGCCACAGCCAGCCATCGAGCTCGGCGACGAGCTCCGCTCCTTCAAAGACTTCACAACGGGATTCCCGCCGGAACTGCGCGGCGAAGCGCTCTCGAACTCGGAAGCTATCCGGACCGCGCATAATAGCTTTGCGCGAGCGAGCCCGTTTGCTGATGAGACGGCGCGGCCGCAGGATGATGAGAAGGGTGCGGATGTTTACCATTTCATTGCGTATACGCCTGTCAATGGGACGTTGTATGAGCTTGATGGTCTGCAGCCGTATCCTATTAGTCATGGGTCGTGTGGGACTGGGCAGTTTCCTGAGAAGGTTATTGAGGTTTTGCAGAGGCGTATTGCGCGGTATCCCCCCGAGGAGACGCATTTCAATCTTATGGCTGTTGTGAAGGATCCGAGGGGGAGGGCGAGGGAGATAGGGGACGTGGAGACGCTTGAGAGGGAGGAGAGGAAGAGGGCTGCGTGGCAGTGGGAGAATACGCTCAGACGGTGTAATTTTGTTGGGTTCATTGGGGAGATCATGAAAGGGGTTGTTGGGATTAAGGAAAAGGATCCTGAGGGGAAGGCTTATGGGGAGTGGGTTGAGGGTGCGAAGAGGGAGACGAGGAAGAAGCTTGAGATGGGCCGCTAGAAGGTTGGGCGTCGGCTGATTTTTCTACAATGACATTTCTCAGATACCCTTTGTGAGATGATTAGGATGATCGAAATGAAATAAAACAAGATATGGTATTCGATGATGATGTTGAAACCCCAACGCTATAGTGTAGATACATGTAGGTGTGATAAATCACCGATTTGACGCAGTACTATGCACTGGCGTCTACATTGTAGATCATGACGATGTGTATGAACAAGTCTCCGTCCTGAAGACTATCGTTAATTCTCCTTCAATTTTTAGTATGCGACAAGCCGCGACTTGACGTGCTCCAATAGAGGCGCAGGCAGTTCCTCTGGTTTTATCAGATTCAGTGACAGCAGATCACCCCAGAAGAACATGACTCTGTCCTGCGCGTAAGCCAGGTAGTCAAAGTCCCCATCATCTTCTTCGATCTCTGCGTCCACAGGCGGCGTCTTAGTGTCGTCGCCATTGCCGTTTTCGCTTGGCCCGTTGCGAGCAGCAAGCATCTCAGCAATACCTTCTTCCATTCCAGGCACCTTGGCCTGGACAATACCCCAGGTTACCCATTGCGCGGAGTTCATCGCCCTCCACATCCGGGTCTGCTGCATGAGGAATCGTACCTCAGCGTCAAGTTCACTCTCTTTAGACTGCTCATTTTGCGAAAGCTGAGAGCTGGGTCTATCAGACCCCTCGTCCAAGTCCAATGGTGCAACCGCAACAGGAGCGCGAGCGTGAATGGTCGGCGAGGATAGGGGTGWAATAGGTCCGCCGGTGCTGTGAGGTCGGTGGGTAAGGTAGGTTGACACGAATTGGTACTGCTGCTCTGACGTCGGGTAGTTGCGGTTGTTGCAAGCCCATGAACGCTCTTCGTCGTGGTAGTTGTAACACCACTCGGTCTGTTCTAGTTAGCATCCATTTGGATTGGCGATTAGCGATTAGGTTAGTAGACTTACAAAGTGGTTGGCGAACTCGAGTCCACGTGTATTGGCAGAAGAGTACTCAAAGTCGATGACGATCAGCTGCTTGTGTTCATTTGCAGGCAGAAGCAGCGGTGACTCTGTGGCCGGCTCCATGCGGAGTAGATTGCCATATTGAGTCTAGACAACAAGTCAATAACATATTATGGAAGGTGCAAGAGATTGAAAACTTACATCGTTGTGCGCAAACACTAGCTGTCGCTTGATTTCGGCAGTTCCACCAGAGCTGGCGACCAGCCAACGCCGGTAGTTTTCCACGGCTTTGCGGAACACGTCCCACGTTACGCCGCAGACATATCCACGGCGACGCCATGGCTCCAGTGCAGCTTTAGCCTCATTTTGAGGGGATTGGATTTCTTTATCCAACCAAGTCATCACTTGCTCGCAACGGTCCACCCATTTATCCCAATTCTTGAAGATCATAGGTCCTCCTTCACGTTCTTCTTCGAGAAGTTCAACGCCATCGTGCAATTCTCTCATGCGCTTCGCAACTTGCCTAGCCGTTTCAGGCATCCGCAGCTCCCTGGGAGTGAGTGGGCGAGCCTCAAAGTACTCTTCGAACCGGCCATTCAAGAAAATTCCGAGAATGCGTGGGCCAATGTTCTTCTTTCCAAGGCGACGAAGAATTTGCAACTCATTCTCTCGATCAATTAAATGTTCGACTTGAGGACCGTAGATACGCAAGAGAAGCTTCCTGTAAATCCAGTTAGATACGTCTCCGAAGTGGGGAGGGCAATTCGTTGCTTACGGCGGGGGTTTTCTTGAAACCAGACTGTTGCTATCGCTCTTTGGAGGAGGCATGTTTTTCGGCGGTCCAACTACATACACGGCATTTGTGAGAGCACCGCTGAGTCGGACCACTTCAATATCTCCTGCCAACTCCGCGGTAACCCTGCGCCAGCCCTTCAGCTGCAGAGTGTGCGCAAGGCGCACAATCTCGGACTTGAAAACCATCCAAGCCTCTGCATCCTTTGCTTGTTTTACACTCGCACTGGAGTCGGGATTCTCTTCTACTGTAGCGCCCCCGGTGTAGGCAAGCGTCTTTGTATTGTCAAGGAAAGCTTCCACGCTTGGCGGGGCCCCATCAGCATCTGTGAGTTCAGACTCGGATGCCGAGCCTCTTCGTAGGCCTTTAAGACGATATCTCGATTGCCGTTTGACAGGTTGCTTCTGGGGCAAGCCCATTGCACTTCTAGGCCGGTTAGTCGCATATTGGAGGAGGATCTTTTCCAGTTTATCCAGGGAGAAGGTGCTCTCCGAGGTGTTCGAATTGTTCGAGCTGGGTCTTTCTAAAACGCCATCTTCTTCATTTGACTCGTTTCCGTTTGTTGCATGGGAGGTTGCTTCAGCTTTGCGTGCTTTACGATTCTGTCGTCTGGTTTTCTCATGGTGAAGCCATTCGTATACTTGGTGAAATAGAAGGCCCTGTTGGGAATCTTCCTCGGGTCTGATGGATTGCTCTTGGTCCTCGCGAGGCTTGGAACTCGAGTGATCTTCCAGAGAAGGCATTGTGAATGATGGTTGCGTAATGGGCTTTGGGGGACATGTGAGCCCGGTACTGTTTCAGACGAGTTCCGTCTGGCGGGGAGCCGGCAACGGTTCCACTTGCGTGCAAGGCCTTGGTCAAAGAGTTGATATCCAAGTCTGCTGCCGTAGTAGATGAATCTGTTGGGAATTAGTATGGTTGGGATTAAGAAAGGATTCGAGTGGGGTGCTGCTGGGGCGAGTCGAGTTGCCCCACGGAATTACAAGGGGACAACGTGTACTTATATGGAGGAAGAACACACAGCGATACATGAATTCCTTATCTACACGAGAGTCGCACAAGGAACGTGCTGGAAAAAGGAGATGGGAGCCTACCTGTGGTTTTTGAATGGTTTGCTCCACGGGTAAGCCAAGACACGGAGGCTCAAGGGCTTATCTCTTTGAGCACGCGACCAGTTGCGAAAGCTGTTCTAGCCAAAAAAAAGTGCCCAGTTGATGATTCTTTAAAACGAAAAAAAGGGGAGACCGAGGTGGGGGGAAATAATTGGACCCCTTAAAACCACACGGGTGGACAAGCGAACGGAAACGTCCCAGCGGTCAACTTAGTCGGAGGTGGTCCCTGGAATGCTACCCACAGATTCAAAATGACGAAATCCGGGGATGTTCCGTGTTGAAAGAACCTCCAGAGTAAGCGTAGAGCACCAAGGACACTGAAAATAAAGCCCTGGGCGATCTAGTCTTTTGATGGTGGTGGGGAATATGCTCGAAGAAAAAAGTGGCAAAAAAATTGGATGCTTATCGCTCAGGTGACTGTTCTTGGTGCCTGGCTAATCGGGCAGACAACGTTCCTGGTTGGGTTTTTACTTATCGCAATACTTCAATGTTCCAGTGGTGGGATCCCATGAAGGATCATCCTAAGGCTTCGGAATATCTGGGAAGTCCCTCGCACTCAATATGGTACTTGGTGTCGTTGCATGGGGGTTTGTGGCCATGGCTTTCTCGCTATCGGAACCAGTTGCAGAAAGAGGAAACATCGCAATGTTAGGAAACCGCCTGGGAGATATCGGTCGATAACATAGGTACATGGCGCTCATGGCTTTCAATTTGTCGCATGTGGGAGATGAGCTGGCGCCAAAGGAAGCTTTTGCTTTGGTCTCGGCTCCGGTCTAGTCCTGGGAACATTGGAGCATGTTATCCAGTACGGAGTACATAATATAATATGTGGATGCTGAAAAATTCTGCATTTTCAGAGTCTCGGACAGACTCCTGCTAGGAGCATCAGTACATGTGTTGACACAAAGAAGAGGTCAGGGAGGTTGGAGGATGTTGGAACATTGAAGGGAGGTGAGGGGAAGCTTGGTAAATTACCGTATCAAGCGGTCCACGGTATTCAAATGTTCCTAATTTGATCTAAGCATACATTATGTACATATGTACATATGTAGGTATGGGAGATATATGTAGGCATTGAATAAATTATACCTATATTTCCATTATTTTGGTGTTTTTGGACATAATCGAACATTGCCGCCAGTCCATTTGACCTTCAGGTAATCCAGTAGAACAGTGAGAGGACTTGGTAGCCCTCTATTCACGAACTTCGTTGAAGATCGGGGGGATTGGCATACACGACACCAGTTGACGCGTGTTGTGGTCTTGTAGGAAAGGCGTTTCGACGTCCCGACCATACCTATTAATCTTCGTAGTGCTTTTGTTATCCTAAATGCTCTATCGTAGTTTAAGCGAGGTAGCTCGCTCAAACTAAAACCCGATCCTAGTGTCGGATGTTGACCTGCACCGCAAGACGTCTGTGACAATTCCCACGATTTTAACTGGTCATATCATGGCCTGGACTCTGGTTGCTACGATCATTCCACTTCTTCTTTTCTATATATGGAAAAAGATCGTGTATTACCGAACAGAACAATATGCCTGGTTGCCCCAGCTTCCACCATCGCTACTATGGGGTCATTTGTCCACACTCGACAAACTCGTGAAGACAAATCGGCCAAATATACACATCGGTCGGATGAGACTCATTTCACCTTGTAATATAAAACTGACAGTGGTTGCTAGATGAAATCTTCAAAGCCATGCACAATTATCTTGGCAAGCCGGCACTATTTATTGTCGATTTGCGACCAGTGAGCCATCCCATGTGCGTGATCGGCGATCATAATGTTGCAGAGCAAATATCCAAAATTTCGAAGCTCTTTCCGTTCAGTCCTCCCAAGTCATTCACAGCGCACTGGTATAGGGATCTGATGGGCCCACTCTCAATTGTTCTTGCAGAGGTAGGTTGAAGGGCCGATTGAGGTGCATATAGGTGATACTAACTGGAGTCTAGAGAGAAGAGTGGAGAGGCATTCGCAAACAGTTGAATCCAGGATTTGCGCACAAGCATCTCATCAGTCTGATGCCATGCATTCTAGATAAGACACAACTTTTCTTGACGAAGCTTGATCATTACGCCAGCACTGGCGAGGAGTTTCCACTGGATGAACTATGTACGAATTTGACATTTGACATTATCGGCGCGGTCACCATGGATATTGATCTGGATGCTCAACTGGGAGAAGAGAAGCAAAGTGCAATCGTTGGACTCTTCCGCAAACTCGCCTCAACTTGGCGGTCCGGCTATAGCGGATGGAAAGTTATACTTCCGCTCCAGAGAAAGTTAATTTCTCGTCAACTTAATGCGCATATCAAAGAGTGTATCAAGGAAAAGTTCGAGGAGCGTTCGACTTCACAAAATTCGTCTCGCAGTGTGCTTGCTTTAAGTCTAGCCGAAACGCAGGAGTTAACACCCGAAGTTCTAGACCGGACTTGCGATCAACTCAAGACTTTCCTATTTGCTGGCCACGATACAACAAGCATCTTGCTACAATGGACATTCTACGAACTAGCTCGGACCCCGCAGGTCTTGCGCCGTGTTTGCATGGAACTGGATGAGATCTTTGGTCCTAACTCGCACCCAACCCACATTCGAGATCAAATCCTAGAACATGGGGAGAGTGTTCTCCAAAGAATGATCTACACCTCTGCCGTTATTAAGGAGATTCTTCGTCTGTATCCACCAGCTGCGACAGCCCGATTTTCCACCCAAAACACTGGATTGAGCGTTCGACTGCCAGATGGTCAAGATGTGTGTCTGGATGGAATTATGCTCTACAACTGCCAGAGTATAATACAGCGTGACCAAGCCGTGTATGGTGACAAAAGCGATCAGTTTATTCCCCAGCGCTGGTTGGAGACTGGCTCCACCATACCGGCGACTGCTTGGCGGCCTTTCGAGCGTGGCCCACGCAACTGTATTGGACAAGAGCTGGCGAATATCGAAGCACTTGTGATTCTGGCATGTGCGACGCGGCGATATAACTGGGAGAAAGTAGGACTTGGGTCAACCAAGCGAGATGAATCAGGTGCACCGATTGAAAAGGAAAACGGACAATACGAAGTCCAGTCAGAGCTGTATAATGTAAGTACCCGACAGGGCTACCTGCAGGGTCGGAAGTAATATGCGTTTACTAACAAAGTTCAGACTCTGGAGATTACTTCTAAGCCAGTGGATGGAATGAGAATGCGAGTGAAAATAGCAAGAACATAAAATCCAGCTGGGCGGCATTTATATTGGCTACCATGCAATATAACAATACAACTTCATCTGCAACACAACACAGTACATGAGTTTTAAGAGCGAGCCCTTTGACAAAATCCAAAGTCTTTTTGTGAAAGTTGATGGCTGGACGTATTATGAGACATTTCATGCAGCCAAGTGCTTCTGCCCAGGCGTCTGGTGAACTGAGCTAGAGGATTCGAACAGTGAAGAGACAAAAAGAACAAACCGAAAAACAGATGTATTGGGCTGAAAAGGCAAATCAATGTGGAGTCAGAGCTGTCAGATGACTGTGTATCCACATGGCCATTATTGTCGAGGTCTTTTTCCCTGAGACATCCAAATAGCAATATAGAGGGTGGATAGGCAAGGTCAATAATAAGTTATGCGGAGCAACTGCGGAGTAATAATATGGAGATCAAAATATAGATGTCTCCTGACTATAAAGCAAGGGATAGTTGCAGAAGAACGAGACGAACCTCCCTTAGGCAACTACAAGAGGCAATACTCTATAAAGTGAGTCTTAGTTGAGTGTAGAAATATAAGTCACTGCACAAATTCCGTAGCTCGCGTCCCCGGATGGAGATCGGCTATGCCGATCGCTCCTCACGTCAATGACGCCAAGCAGAGTCGGGATTTTAATCCAAGTCCATGTGGAGAGACCGAGTGAAACATGGTCACTCGGATCCCATAAACCAGGTTTCAGAGCCCAAAGCTATAATTAGGGGGTGTGTCGTCGGTGGCACAATCTTGCAGGCAGAAATATAGTAGTATGCTCTTATTTTACATATAAGGCCCTGGTTCTCCTATTATCGTTGAACATATTTCATCCGCAATTCTCCCTCTTACCTACCATTGAATCACCAAAATCCCAAGATGAAGTTCACTGCCGCAATCGTCGCTTCTCTGGTGGGAACCAGCACTGCCTTGTTCGACAAGAACCAGCGTATGCAATTCTATACTCATTTGCAATGTTTCGAACTGACAATTCCTTCTTTTGAATGATTTAGCCTGGGGTAAGCGCGACTACGCCTGCGTAAACGTCTACCAAGGCATCCCCGACAACTCAACCGTCTCAGCTGGCCAAACCGTGCGTGTCAACTTCGACCGGAAGCCCACGGGACGCTGCCCAGACCCATTGAACCAGTACCCTGGTGACGACTACAACGTGTGGCTGTACAATAACCCTGTGCGCAATATGGATACCATTTCCTTCGAGAAGTCTATCAAGATCACGGACGGTATTAAGGAGAAGGCGGGTGGTGTGGACATCACTATCCCGAAGGACTTGCCTCAAGTCAAGGATGGCTCGCTTTGGTATCTGAGGGTTGGAACTTCTCTCCCAACAGCCCCGCAGGTACGTGTCTTTCGTCAATTTTGCTTTTTTCTGGGGAGGGACTAAGTGATTTCGCGCTGCGTTTATCTTGGTATTTAATTGATTCCAGGTGCTAATCAATATCATGCAGATGCCTAGCTTGTTCAACGCTGCTGGACCATTCACGGTTACTCGTGAATAGATGCCCTGGGCTCGATTTAGAACTTGGTTGAGGAGGGGGTATGATCTTATTTATGCATAGTCAGGTCACTACGGTATCTTTACCAAGTACGACAGCACAAATAAATTAGAGCATATGTATATTGTGTTTGGATTCAGGCACTAGCCTCGGGATACCTAGGTAACCATGCAGGATTCCGTAACGTCATCAAATCAGCGTCTAATCGTCTAATCCCGGAAGGAGACGCTGAACACCTTGTAGCCATTGGTTGGTTTAGTACCTTCAGCATTCAAGTCTCCGTGCTCGTCAATATCAATATACCCCCCTTTCTCCACAAACTGCAGGGTATAGCCGAGGCCACCACCTAAGAAGGTGAAATGCACTTGTGCTGCATTTGCACTTTGGCTTTTGGGAAGCAAAGCACCACCGGGACCGACCCATCGTCCATCCAGTGCGCTGGAGATGGTAAATGTATGGCTTTCCTCGTCGTCGTTGTAGTGGATTACCCAACGTTGGGACTTATTGTTGTGCTGAGGGCTTGTGTCGCTGGATACAAGGCTGTTGCCCCTGGCCGGATTCGTGATGGCTGCTCCATTTTTCTCGAAGACTAGGTATCGGCCCTCGGTGAGGTAGCCGACCACCTCTTTGAAGCCCTCTTCAAACCACAGTGTATTGACATCAGTTGAGTTGCCCTGTTCTCCGTATGGTACATCCGGACGAGTCTGCTTGTGACGAGCCTGGCAGTTAGATGTACCGGTATACTCGCCCTTTTCATTGGTATCCACGGTCCCCGCATCCGGAAGGTCCGGGAGAGAGTAGTCTGGATGGTCCAAATCAAGCGCGTTGACTAGATTAGACATGTGCTTCCGTCTCCATGAAACCATCTGATCGGTTGTGATATTCTTGTGTCCCCGTGCTGTTAGCCATTCCTCAACGAAGAGAACCTGCGAGTTATGATCTGCCCGCTCAGTGAATACGCGGTTTCCCCGGGTCCAGGGAGAGATCATATAGAACGGTACTCGGAAACCAGGCCCCACAAAGATATCCGAGAACACACCAAGGGGGTCCTGCATCCACTCTCCCGGGGTGTTCTTAGGGGAGTGAAAGGGGGTGACATGGTCGCCAAAGCCACCAGTCTCATCAAAGCTGATCATCAGAAGCGTCGAGTTGTACTTCGGGCTACTGGTGACGGCATCGACGATCTTCTTCTGGAGCCAGGCTCCGTCCTTTGGCATGTATGGAGGATGCTCAGACAGCTCGGATGGGCCAACAATGAAACTGACCTCGGGCAATGTGCCGTTGGCGGCAGCCTGGTAGAAGGAATCGAGACCCACAAACGACATACCCTTTTTAGCCAGAGGGCTATTTTGAGATGCAGTTTGAAATTGCTGGAACCAAGCCAGAGGGTTATCGTCGAAGTTGTTTGTGTCTTGGAAGAGCTGCCAAGATACTCCTGCTTCTTCGTAAAAGTCATAGACAGTCTTCCACTTAAGTGGGTAGCAGTTAATACCGTGGTCATCACAACCTGTACGATGTTAGTCAGATCACGGACCAGCTAGACCTTGGTTGTCTAGAGTTATACGACGATGAACAGGAGATATAGATATAGATACATACCTGGCATCTCATTGTTGTCAATATACACGCCTCCCTGGTCCTTGTCCTGGGGACTACCAGGAACATTGATAGAGCCGCTGACCAAAGTAACCCGGTTGGGATTCGTGGCAGTGATTTGACTTTCCTGCTTGCAGATCAGCCTCCAGTTCTTTCTTCCTAGAATAGTCTCTGGTCACGCACCTGATACATGTCTCCCGATGTCCAACCTTCGGCAAGAGCAAATTGAACTGGAATATCTTGCCGCTTCAAGTAGCCCCAGCTCCAGGGTGTGTTTTTAGTCACCCAATGGTTGTTCAACCCGTTGTTTAGAGATTGCTGGTTCTCCTCGTAGCCGTTGCTCCCTGCGACCATGCACTGAATCGCATCACGCCAGTCGCCACCTTGATATCCAAGATACCAGGGTAACAAGGTCTTGGTCTTGTTTGACTGGGCCGGCTCGACTAGCCTGACATGGGATATTAGAACCAACTCTTTCTCTTAGAGCTCCGGCGCCCGGCACTTACTGGTGCCAGACCGAGTTTCCGTCGGAGTTGACCTGTACATTGGGATCATTGAAGCCGCGGACTCCAGACATAGTCCCAAAATACTGCAATTTGGTGAGCACGGTTTAAACGGTTTATAGCGCAGGCAAAACGTACCGTGTCCCACGAGCGATTCTCCTGCATGAAGATGACGACATGCTCGATGTCACTTAAAGACCCACCAGAAACGGGCTTTGTTCCTAGAGATATCACAATAGCGATACACACTAGCAAGTTGAGAGTCATAACTCGGTGGCTGCAGAAGTAATGAATGAGGGGAAAGAATTCGACTGAGAGAAGAGTCCACTACTTATGTATCCCAACGAGGCATGCAGACAGCGGAGAAAACCAAGGGAGTAGTGCTACCTGCTTAATATAGGTAGGTGTATGTACCTATTTACGGACCCCTCACAAGCTTTGAGGCTTCGTTACATCCCGAGGTCTGCAGACGTTGTTCCTTCATGGGAGCTGCAGACCAAGGAAAGAACGAATCGAGATATGGGGGTGTAAACAAAGGGATAGGGTGACATTCTTGGTGATGCATGGCGCCGATCATGCACAATGGAAAATAATGCAAGCCTGTATAAGTCGAGTTAAGAGTACGTTAGAGTACCAGAGAAGATTGATGATCCAATCTGATATGCGGGTGTCTCCACGTGAACTTCGGTTCCACGGTTGGATCAACGCTAAACAGGAACAGACTTTCGGCAAGAACGATCTTGTATACTTTGGGCTTAGTCCAGGGTGCCACAGGTACTTTCCAAGGTTAGCCCGTGTCTTCTCTCCACTCAGTCAGGTGTGGCGCTGGGACATTTTAATTTAACCTTGGAACCATTAATTATTCTATCTTCACTCTGATTGAACAAGAGGAGCACGTGTGTAGCATGTCTTTCTGTAAGGTCGCATCGCGTTGATCCCTTTGGCAGCAAGGCATGAGGTCATAGCGCGGAGTGTTCTCTCCTCCGGCACTCACTTGGTACTTGACCTTCTTTACATATCTGATATTCTCAAAGGTAAATGGGCTATACTCCTCTTGTTGCCAAACCATGCAGATGCAGTACAGTCGAGATCGGAAAACTGCCCCTAGTTCAGAGCAATTGGCCCCTCGACCAATGCCCGGGCTGTCAGGGCGGCCATGGCCGATCGCGGGCTGCTCATTGGCTGCCTGCCTGTTGATCGGATTGATGTATTTGTTCCAGTCATCCATCTTTTTCGGGCGCTTGATTTTACCCGGGCGGCATCATCAAAATATTCAAGAAGATGAGGCCGTCATTGCTCGACCGCGGATAGAACTTCACCCAGAGGATCATATGTACCGGGCGCCCGCGACTCAATATTTGGACTGGCATGTGACCTCGGATTTTCGCAGACCAGACGGTGTATTGAAGCGGGTCTATCTCATCAATGGTCAGTAGAAGGAACTGACTGGTATCACGTTTGTCGATCTGACCGGAGGATATCGAACTAGGCCTTTTCCCTGGACCGACGGTGGAGGCCCGCCCTGGTGACACCTTGGTTATCAATGTTACCAATGCCTTGCCGGACGAGCCAATTGCTCTCCATTGGCACGGCCTTCATGTGGCTAGTAAGTACCTGCCGTTGTCCAACCTCGATTAAAAGCATCGGGGCTAACTCACATAGATGCCATGGATGGTGCAGTGGGGATTTCACAATGTCCCATCACTTCCGGAGGACATTTTGTTTACAATTTGACAATCCCATCCGATCAGAGTGGAACCTTTTGGTACCATGCCCATTCAGGGGTCTCGCGGGCTGATGGCCTTTATGGTGGGCTAGTCGTCCATGCACCAGCTTCCAAATCGACCGCTCCCGGATTAATGCCCCGGAGGCGCGATAATCTCCCCCGTCACACCTATGACAGAGAACTTTTGCTTCTCATCGGGGACTGGTACCATCGCCCCGCGGGTGATGTTCTTGAATGGTATATGGACCCAGGAAACTTTGGAAATGAGGTGAGTTTCGAAGTGTGGCTCCAATCGCTGTATAAGAGTTCTATCTGACACTGGTATTAGCCTGTTCCCGATTCCATGCTCATCAATGGGGCGGGGCATTTTGACTGCATGATGGCGGTGCCTGCTAGGCCGGTGGATTGCATTGATCAACAAGTGAATAATTCATTTATCAACCTCGATCCTCATGCGTCATATCGAATCCGCGTGGTCAACACTGGGTATGTCATAGGACTTATCAAAGCCAAAGCTGTTATTAGCTAACCAATTGACAGAGCTCTAGCCGGGCTAAGTCTCGTTTTCGACAACCATCTCCTGGACCTGCTTCAGGTGGATAGTGTCGATGTGGCACGCTCCAAAAAGAGAAATATAAATTCCGTCGGTGTACTCTTTCCAGGGCAACGCATGGATTTTATTCTTCGGCCATTATTGCAGACCTCTGAAAAGCAGTCACACATGAGGATTCAATTCGACCAAGAGTATGAACAAACTTGCCACCACATCAGTGATCTGGTGGTTGCTAACGTCTCACCAGTTCCTTCAAGTACGCCAACCCAGCATTGACGCCTGATCAAACCTTCGCCATCAACTACCGTTCCGATGCCGTCGAGGGACCTCCGCTCAAGGCGAACCATCTCAACATCGAAGAAGCACCTTCTGCGCCTTCTATTCTCCGTTCCATCCCTCCCATCGCCCAGCAAACACATGTGGTCTACACCAAGACCCAAAAGTTGGCACGACACTCCAACAAGCCATTCGGTTACTTCAATCAAACTACCTGGATGCCCCAACAAGACCCTCCCGTTCCATTGGCCTCTATACCACGGGCTGAATGGGACGCAAACCAATTCGCAATAACCACTGGGCCGGAGCCCATATGGATAGACCTGGTAATCAACAATCTAGATGAAGGACCCCACCCCTTCCACCTGGTAAAAAGACCCCTCTCTCCCTACCCATTGGCGACAGTCCACTAATCAATATCCACTCCAGCATGGCCACCACTTCTACGTACTCGCAGTCCACCAAGCCGGATTTGGCTGGGGCTCCTACAATCCTTTCGTTGACAATATCCCACCACACCTAGAATCTGAGTCAGATGCGTTGAGAAATCACACAGATGGCACCAATAACACGAGCACTGGTTATAATTCCATTCTGTACGACACATCCCGGGCTGCTTTGCGTGACACAGTCCAGATCCCAAGTCGCGGCTATGCTGTTCTCCGTTTCCGGGCGGATAACCCCGGCGTTTGGCTTTTCCATTGCCATATGCTCTGGCATTCGGCGACGGGTATGGCCATGTTGATTGATGTGCAGGGCGACCCGGCGGGATTGGATGCGCACGCTGACAGCGGAGAATTATGTCCTGCTTTTTGAGATGTACCGACCATCTCTGGCCTTGCGACTAGCCAACCTGTTGTCACTCACACTCGGACCCTAGCTTCTCATCTGTTCTGGATGATTTTGTGGGTTATGCATATTGACTCTTATGGAGCGACGAGTCTTGCGATGTATCCGGAATTCTCGGGAGTAGGCACATTTATGACCGACTTCCGAAGCTCTCGAGTATGTGAACATGAATATTGGCAATATTCGGAATTTGGTGGAATTTTGCCAACCCAACTCCTAGCCCGAAGCGGAGATTCTCCGAGATGAGCGACGATCCTCAGGGGCAATGGGAGATGGCTCACAGCCTATTGGAAAACAGCTGACCAGCTCCGGAGTATTCCGTACTCCATAAAAATTTCCAAAGAGAAGGAGGGCTCGTTTTGAAGTCAGTCAAATTTGGGACGATATTGACAATCCCCAGAGCCTCAAATGGCGGCTTCTCGCTTGATAGTCCGGCAGCCCTGAGGTGACCTCGGGCCACATTGTCATTTGGTGTTTCCAGGGCTCTAACCCTTGAAAGAATCCAGCAACCCTCGACAGATGCTATGAAAATTTCTATGAGGTCCAACTTCCCAGCGATTTCAGTACTTTTACTCCGTAGGATGCCCCATTCCCGGGCCCACAGGTCGGCCCCCGATGGCCCGCTTTCGCGCTTTCGCGTTTTGCGGCTTTAATTTGTCCTTATTTTTTTTTCCCATGCATTTCTAATTGGGATGATATTGCGCATACAACTGGTTATAGTACTTCCTCAAGATGCAGCCGGTTCGTTGCGTTCGGTTTTGGGTGCAGTCACTGCAGCTCGGCGTTGTGACTATGGCTGAAGCCCTTCGTTCAGGGACATGGAGGGAACAGCAATACCAGCTCCTTCAAAGAGCTCGACAGAAGTCTCAGTATTATTACTTCCAAAATACGAAGAGATATTTTACTATTCCAGGGCTGGTGATAGCGGCTATGTTGGCCTTGTGGTATATTTTCTCGCATCCATTCATCGACGAGCGTGCTTGTGAACACCCAGTCGCTCGGCTTGTTTACGATGCTGAACGGGCTTTTAATGAGACATTGGGGCACCAGTCGAAGTCATTGGATGAAGCAGTGGCGGAATACCGACGACGATACAAAATGGCACCACCTCCCCACTTCGATGAATGGTATGCATTTGCGATGTCACGAAACACAGTCTTGATCGATGAATTTGATACAATATATCATACTTTGCTGCCTTTCTGGGGACTTGCACCCAGCACGATCCGTTCGCGTGTGAGAGAGGACCTTGGTTATGATAATCACGTTATGGGCATTGCCATTCGTGACGGCAGAGCTATCCATTTGGGCAATGGCCAAGGCGGATTCCAGAGAGATGCAACGATGAAGATTCTTGACAAGTTCTCCCAATGGTTACCGGACATGAATATGGAATTCAACGTACACGACGAACCGCGAGTGGTAATTCCGCATGAGGAGCTGCATAAGCTAATCACTGAAGGCTATGCAGCTCACGCTCGGCTCAATGGTAACTCGTCATTGTTGAATGTATTTTCGCCAGGTGATATGGATGACCCTATCCCACCAGTGCCGGTCTCCACGACCAGATTCAACAACATCGAGCGCCAAGAAACCTGGCTCTACTCACGGCTTTCATGCTCACTAGACACACCTGCCAGGGCGCTGGATAGCAACGCGCCAGACAACTCGAGTGCTTATGCAGTGGGTCCTCTGGGCTTTGTGTTCAACCAGACTGCCGCTAGTGATATGTGCAACAACCCATCGCTGCGACATCGGCTGGGAGTTTTTGATCACCCAAACTCCTTCAAGGTGACAAATGAGCTGGTCCCGATGTTTTCTATGTCCCGTCCGTCTTCATTCCAGGACATTGCAGTTCCCTCGCCGTACTATTACGAAGGTATATCAAATTTCGACCCTGAGACCTCGGTTGAATGGGAGAACAAGATACACCAGCTGTACTGGCGCGGAAAGACTACCGGAGGACACAGTCGGAACGGCACATGGCGTAACCTGCAACGCCAGCGCATCATCGGAAATCTGACCCATCCACAATCGCCCCAGTATCTCATGCGGCCAAAGGGCGGTTCGACTTGTGTTACGGGCCGTAGCGAAGGCTGGGAGGTCCAAACGGCAAATCGATCCCAGGTCGAGGGATATTTCAATACCCACTTTATGGAGATCGTGGACTGCGACGAGGACTGCGACGAAGAGCAAGTGTTCTTCAACGATATCGCGGAACCAGATCCTGCGAGCGAGGCCTGGAAATACCGGTATCTGTTAGATATGGATGGTCACGCCTACAGCGGGAGGTTTTATGCCTTCATGCGCAGCAAGAGTGTTCCATTCAAGTTGACCTTCTTCCGGGAGTGGCATCAGGACATCTTGGTCCCATGGGTCCACTACGTTCCGATTAACAAAGACGGGAATGAGATTCCTGAGTTGATACGGTTTTTTGAGGAAGACCCTGCGGGTCAGCGAATTGCTCGATCCATCGGTGAAGAGGGCCAATCTTGGGCGGCCAGGACGATCAGAAATGACGATATAGATGTTTATATGTTCCGACTTTTCTTGGAGTAAGTTCGATGGAAGCATCTGTTCGATGTTGACTCTGTTAACGTGAACCTGCAGGTACGCCCGTGTGCAAGATGACCAGAGAGAGAACCTAGGATTTATGCTGTAGAAGCCCCGTGGAAGATCATGTCTATCTACCACAATCAGTTTTCTAAGAAAGCACCGGTCTATAGGTACTCGGACCAATTCGAGCCCTAGACACAACAGTGCCACTACATCTCTGAATTGTCAGTCTGATGGAGTGGTCATTGCCAGGACCACTGGTATGCAACATGCGCGCATTCCCATTGCCTGCAATCTGAGTGCCACTTTTCATGGAGCCAATGTCCACGAGTTTCCACCTCTGCGCCGAGAGCTAGCGCATGGGCTACGGTCGTACATCGGAGTACCCAGTTGGACACTTCGCGGGATACGGGGTCCAACCGAGAACTGGCCTATCTGACAATGATTTCGGGACCAAACAAGCTTGAGCTGTTGCGAAAGGAACAGTCTGTTAGAGCTGTTAAGCGTAAAAGTTGTGGAACTGCCCAAAAAGAATCAGAAGTAGACTCTTAGCTAGCCGAATCCAGTTTATCATACTGACGTTCTTGCTCCCTAAACTGCATACCATCTACCGTCCTTGAAAACAACATATCCTGCTCATCCAACAGAAACCTCCCCAGGAAATTCAAAGAAACCCAACAATACTTCTGTGGCGCGCCCTTCAAGAATCCCTCAACAAGGGCCTTCTCCAAGCTAACGGGCATCTTCAACCTCCACAGCGCGAGAATCTCATATCCGTACTTGGATTCTTTCAACTCGGCATTGAACTCCGCATTGCCAATACCTCCGTCGTCGGGAACTTCTCCTGGGATTTTACTCGGAGAAATACGAGCAACGTATTCGATTCTTTTGATAGGGTTGGTGGTGTAGAACCAGATGCGCTTGATGCTTGACGGAAGGAGATAGCTGCGGTATTCGTGGTTTTTGGACCCTGAGGCTATGTTTTGCATGTGCTCTGGCTTTATGCTCATGAAGATGTCTGATGTTGATTTTGCCATTTTGATTGGGGAGTTGATGGACTTAGATTCCTTTGAGTAGGGGGGCTGGGGTGATGTCCACGGGTGTTGACACAGGGTGGTTTCTCATGCAGCTGTGTATAAGTTAATCGATTTGTTATACAGGCCCTCATCAAGTATGTTGTCCACCCCCCAAAAAAACCCCCCTATAGCAAATAATGATATACAATTTCAGAGAGATATCACGATAGGTCCATAGGTCGAGAAAAGTACAGTCTGTGTACAAGGAATAATGTCTTAGGTACGCCAATCCCCCGCCCCCACCCAAAGGAGAAAAAGGAATGCATTATTACAAGAATGTCCAAAGAGAGCGAATATGAAAACCCCGAAAAAAAAAGACTACAAGAGAAAGACAAGCTTCGGCATTTATGTGCAAAGCGAAGAGTCTACGAAGAGGCGGCCCACTCGACGACCTCCATAGCACACATGACAAGCACAAGGGTCGAGGGAAGGATCCTGGAAAGAAGAAAAAACCATGTTAGTAATGATTAATGCATGAGATCGACGACTACGCAGTGTCTGTTCTCTGTGAATAGGACGATAAGGGACTTACCAGACAACATAACTCTGGAACAAGAGTTTCGACATAGCACCGACATAAACATTATTGATCTGACAGATCTGCGCCAACTGCAATGCCGACGGCGCACCAGTAAGCAGGAAGCAGACTATAATGAAAATCGGATCATCGAGGATACTAATCGGCACGAACTTGGCCATAAGTGCCAAAATCGGCGCCATGATAAGAGTCGGGAGAAGCATGCGCGCAACCAGTGAAGCGATGATAAGCTTGCGCTCGTCGCGCGGATGTTCCACATCCGCCAGCGCCTCTTCGGGGATGGTATTGCGCGCAAGGTTCGCGCCGAGCACGACCAGGATCAGCGGCACGGCGACCTGTCCGTTCTGCTCGATTGCGCGGGTAACTGAGTTGCGAACGAAAGTGCCCTCGTGGAAGAAGAGGCGCTGGAGCGTTGGGACGGAAGCAACGATGATTGATACTAGCATTGCCCATAGGGGTGGGTTCATAAAGTCTCCTAAGCCGTGGAGGAACCGGCGCAGTCCGAGCGAGGCTGACGCCATACCCTTTTGGACCTTTGGTGGGAGACGCGCGTGGAGGGCGTTAGTTTTCTTTTCTCGCCACTGGCTCAGACGGTCACGCGATCTGCGCAGAGATGCTTTGCAGCGCTGGAAACACGTTTTCTCGGCTTCCTGGGCTTCGCGCGCGGTGGTTTCGACATCTGGGAACTGGAGAATGTCACCTTGGGAGCTTTGACGAGGGAGGAATGGTCCGGTGGGTGGTGGACCAATCGCCGACGGTGCATCGTCTGAGTCGTTTTCCGAGTGGGCGGAGGACAGCTTCGAGTAGGAATAAGTTCGCGTTGACACGGGTGTTTGGTCGCCGGATGGGAACCGGTGGTCGGTGTGTGTTGCATGGGCATGGAATAGATCGTCAGAGCTGCGTGTCCGGACTAGCGGTTCGTCCGGATCTGTCTGGTCCGGATTGTCGCTGTACCGCGCCTGGCCCTGCTCGATGACTGATTGGCCACTCTCTTCGCGCTCCGCCTCCTCGATGTATCGGTCCTTAGGCGCTAAGAGAATGTGATATCCCCAACTCCAGCGCACGAGCTGACCTAGCTGCTGGAAGATAAGCAGGTATAGAATGCCGCGTGCGGCGACTTCGTCATCGTTGTCGTTTGGGAGCCGGTCCCAGTGGAGGCCTTTGAGGGTCTGCGAGAGCGACATGACAAGAGAGATCGGGAGAGAGTTTGAATTGCCAAAGACCTACAGAGAGTGTGGTTAGAATTAGATGTTCAACTTTCTCAAATGGCATGACCCATCACGTACCGCCATGGCGGCCACAAAATTTGACTGCCGCTTCTTGAAGCGGCAACATTTTGCGACAACGAAGGAACAGATGTATGAGACGAATGTCTGGACAATAAAAATAACCGGGATGATAGCCAGGTCCGTCAGCTTCTCGGCGGTTAATTGCGAGCCCAATTTGGTAAAAACTGTTGAACCAAATCAGCTATGTCATAGAAATATCTCATGGCGAGAGCAATCCATACTGAGGCAAGGGGTGAACAGAGTCACATTGAGGTTTGCCACCAGCTTTTGGGCATCGGCATCAAACATGCCCTGACGGGCAGCAATGTAACCAGGGAGGCTGACGCAGACGACTTCCAGCACAGCTGAGAAGACGAGCAGCACTAATTGGAAGAATGGGGGATGACTTTCATGGGCGCTTATGAAGAAGCTGTCGACGCCCATTGGGGCCTGGGCAATAGCATTAACATTTTGAAATGATCGGGGTGAATTAAAGATGGCCATCAAGAGAAGGATAGATGGGGAGGAACACAAGTTGAAGAAGTTTAAAAGGAGAGAATCCTTTGATTTAGAGTATGGAAGCTTGGCATCTGCGCAGTCTCGCCCACGTTGATAGCTGTTCGGTGGACATTGGCTGAAAGTTATCACTGCATTTGACCTGCATTCACTTTTGTGATAATATGAGACCAATTGTAATTTTAAATGTCAATCTCTACTATTTCTGATTTATATTGCTTTACTATAGAACTCTAGTAAACATCTTGTACAATCATTGTCCAACCTGGCGAAAATCAGCGATGACGGCATTTGGGAGGCGATAGCATCACGCCAAGACCTGGTCTGTGCTGATTCAAATTAGGAAATATCGATGTTGATAATATTTGATAGTATACTTCTTTTGCCAGTTGATAGATGCAAGGGACAAAAAGATAATGTGATTAAACTAAAATGCTCAAGACCCTGAACATTGAGAAAAGGACTGGTATCGTACAAGAAAACAGACCTACAAAACATGTAGGCCAAGACCACAATAAGCTCTCGCTGTCGGCTGTGCACCGGGGCTGTGCAACATGCACTTTTACGTCTCACCAACAAAGCCCAATTTCTCGCCTACCTTGATGCGCTGGCCCTTCTCAATACTCCAGGTCCACCCATCACTTGGGGTATCTTCAGGCCAGCCGGCATCAATAGACTTGCGAGTTCCAAGTGGGGCCTCAAACACAAGTACAATTGAACTGCCAAGTTGGAACCCGCCCATCTCTTCTCCACGTTGCAGGGGATGTCCATTAAGCGTCCGGCTGGCGTGGCGATAAGTCGCCTCCACAAAGCCAGGATATTGCTCACCACGCTTAGAAGCCAAGGCCGCTGCCAAGTCCGCAGCGGTATCAGTCAACAGGCTGTTCGTGCGCAATTCCGAGTCAAAGTTGATTTTAATGGAGCCTACATTGGTGGCTCCGACCGGCGTGTAACTGAAGAAACCCCACCGCCATCGGCCAAGGAGTGCAACTCGCTCGTTGAGGGTGAATAAACCGGGTAGATGCTTCTGCAAATATGGTGAAACCGAGTATAACTCGCCAGCAAAGTGGCGGCGGCTCTCGACCACCCAGGGAGCGGGAGAGTGGAAACGGTGGTAGTCACCGGGTGCTAGGTAGATCACAACGTAGAACAAGGCATGGTTGGCTGCTGTTTTGGGCGCGTACCAGAGTGCCCCATCGCCACGGGCCAGGTCCTCTTGCACCTGGATTTCCGAGGTCGGCTTGGATGCGGTTGAAGCATCCAATGAAGCACGTCGTTTGGGAGCATCGGATTCTCCAGAAAGAAGGCTCGGGAGGGTGTAGGAAATCCCGTTCATGCGCGCAAACTCTTCATGCGCAGCCATGTTCTCAACATCCTTTTGGGTTTCTTTCCGGCCCTGGTCCGTGAGCCGATTGGTGTGGTCAGCGTGCGCAGGCGTAGCTGACCCCAGGAGAGCGTCCAGACTGTATGTCATTCCCTTGACTTGCTCAACCTCACCCCGCTCAATCATTCCAAACTGTAAGATTCGGCCGTCGGAGGGAGCCAGAAGAGCATGAGGGTCAGGGTCCAATGGTCGAACGCCAGGCTTCAACTTACGGTAGAAGAATGCCGCCAGATTCGGGTAGGTGTGCAGGTCGGGCTCAGCAACCTCCTCTAGGTTGACGCCAAAGGCCCAGGAATATAGTTTGAACCCAGGAACGCGGAGGTAGTAAGGAAGTTCGATTTCGTTGAATCGACCCCATAGACGCGACATGGCCTTCAGGGGCAGAGTGGACATGATCTGTACATGCCATGGGCCTGACAGGCTGATCCTCGGACGAGGGGGTGGCCGTTTTCCTTCTTCCCATTCATCGCCGGCTGCATCGCGAGCCAGCCGATCCCGTTCCGCACGTTGTGATTTGTAGAAAGATAGCAACCCTAGCAAACCGATTCCGAGTCCGACTGGGATGGGATACCATTCGACTTTGGTATTGCGCAGAGCGAAACCGAGCCTTGAGCCAAATCCTCCTCTGTTATTTTCGGAGTTATTGTCCTTGTGATATGGTCTCCATGATTTAGACGAAAAATGCCGGAGGCTGGCTTTGTGACGGGCCGTGGCCCGGAACGAAAGAACCTCCATCGACACAACCCCGATCCGAGGGACAGCCGGAGGGCAATGAAGGAGAGGCAAGGAATTAAAAAGGCGCTTGGCCATAATGTTTAATCCATCGGCCTGGAGCACTAAAATCGACCCCTAAGCCTAGAGCGTTTTTTTTCCGGAATGGGGAAACATGTTGTTGCCGATTGACCGCCCGGCAGAATTGCACGTGGAGATGCAATGGACGGACTGTCTTTCTCTTGATATCTAAATCCATTTCATTATAAATGAGCGTCTCTGCGAATCTGACTCTTTGAACCTTCTGTCATCTTGCATCGTTCTTTCCACTTCCTTCCCATATTATATAGAGCCCTACAGAGGACATTACGACATCGACATCGCTTATCGATCTATTGATGCCAGATATCAGCAACTAGATCAACTCTATATCGGCTTTTTAGCTTGCGAACAACTACAGTTCCGAAGGAATGGCAACAGGATCACCATCCCAGCGCATGGTAGAGGGAGACGCACCGAGCACAATCACTCTTCACATACTCTGCCAGTCTCTACCCCCTCCAAGCCGATTTACGCTCGAGAACGTTCCACTCTCCTCCACAATCGCACAGCTCAAGGGCCGGATCGAACAGTCCTTTCCGAATAATCCTCAAGCGTCGCATCAGAGACTCATCTACAGAGGGAAACCTCTAACTGTCGATGACGCAACACTCAGAGCAGTAGTCTCATCTATGGAGGTAAGTAACTTGCTCCTAAGCTGCGCCATATGACTTTCGTCCTAACTGAACGGTATCTCCTTTCCAGAATGGCACTGATAGTATGCACCTCGTGTTGCCACCTGAGCCAAGACACAGAGAAGCAGCTCCTTTCTCCGAGATGCCGCAAGATTCGCCCCTGGGGAACTCCGCTCAAGCTTCCACTTCCTCTTCCACATGGTTGGATCACTCCAATTCTGATGCTTCGGTGACCGCATCCAGTGTGCCATCGTACTCTAGCATTCCCAGGACAATCGGTGCCACTCCCACTTCTCCACACGTTACAATCAATCAATATATCAACGCCTCTTCACCTAGCCGACACTCAGCAACTACAAACGCACCTGAAGCCGATGGCGCAGATCTCTCTCAGCATGTTCTCACTTTACGACGAAACATCGAGGAGATTGAGGGACAACTGGACCGACATATCATGCCATCCATAGGGAATATCATTCGTATACGGAACCAACTTCTTGAGATTCAAGATGCACGACCTGCAAGACAACTTCCTCTACCTGGTGTTGCGGAACTGCTCGGCCGTATTCTTGATGCTCAACAACGCGCCCGTCTAATGGAATATATGCAGCAACAGCAGTCGGCAAGCCTTCCAGCTCAAGCACCCATTACCCAAAGTGTTTCGAACACGTTCGCACCAGGCTCCATGCAATTCTTCATGCTGGCCTCGCCAACGGGAGGAAGTCATCTCGTGAGACAACCCTGTGTAACCCAACCCACAACGCAGCGGGCGGGCTCGCCCAATATACCCCCCGCTAACGAACCCGGTGCGCCTCAAGCACTTCAAGCACCTCAAGCACCTCAAGCACCCCAAGCACCCCAAGCACCTCAAGCACTCAACCAAAACGTAGCGGTGGTCCAGAACGCCCTCCGCCAAGCAATGCTTAACCAGCAGCGCAGAGGCAACAATGTTGAACACGCCGGTCTGGCACGACACATCCGCCGTATCTGGCTGTTCACTCGTTTGTGGCTCTTCTGCTACCTCACTAGCGCCCCTGGCACCTGGAGGCGTTACATATTCGTCGGCATTGCCTTGCTTGTGACATTCTTTTCAGAGACCAATATCCCGCGACAATTTGCGACTTCGATTGTTAGTCCCATCCAACGCCATCTCGAGGGCCTCACTCATGCCGGTGGCCCGGCAGATCGAGCCACTCAAACTGGAGCCAATGACGCTGCTGTGGCATTCAATATTTGGGACCAGATACGCCGTGCGGAGCGAGCTCTTGTCTTCCTTTTTGCGAGTCTAGTTCCTGGTATTGGTGAGCGACATGTCCAGGCTCGCACTGCGGCAGACCAAGCTTTCATGGCTCAGCAGGAGCGTCAGGCCCGGGAACGTCAGGAGCAGGAGCAGGAGCAGGAGCAGGAGCAGGAGCAGGTACGGGAGCGGGAGCGCCAGGAGCAGGAACGGGCTCAAACTGGTTTGGCGGAGGGCGCAGGGAATGCAGCTACTGAACAGGGGGAGGCCCCTGCCGCGCATGCACAGTTTGAACAGGGTCCAGCAGAGAACTGATCTATGCAGGGAGGTATATTTGCTTTTCATATTCATTTCTATATTAGCGCCAGCGTCTTTCATCTAGTTTCTATAGTTGAATTTAAAAGTGCACCAATGTGATACCCACAACAATGTCCTCCACAAATTCAAGTTAGTAAGGCGATCAGTCCTTTGTTTCAAGTCAATTGTCCATATCGCTTTGGACTAGATGCTCCTATCATATACATCATATATAGTTCTAGCCGGGTAACAAGAATCTTGGTTTTATGTCTATGTAGCCTTTCTTCTATATCTCTAACAAAGGCTCGTTGGAAACAAGAGCCATTCTGTGAGGCACTAGTTGAGCATTGCAGTGATAGATCATGATAGCTCGACTTGCCGGTTTTGGTTATTGTTTCGAGTCACCAGTACTTGATGACCTAGAAAGATGCAATGATGTCCTCGATGTATTCATCACAAGCCATTGCCAAATATGATTGCGCAAATCATCAGCTCACAACTTCGTGACAGCTATATTCGCAGGTGGTTCGGAAGGCGGAGCCATGGGACCCGTATTAAAGGCTTCTTCGCCATCAAAGTGCCTGCCGGAGTTTATATTAATATCTCGATACGATACCAAGGAGAGGGAAAAGAAAGGAATATCCACTCACCATCCGCGCTCAGCACCACCACTCAAAAAGCTACAATCCCCATTCGCAACACAATCCCATCCACCCCCAACACCACGTCCATTCCTCCACTGCGGTGGAGATCCCAACGCACGAATAAACGTCGTACCTTCAGCAAGCGGCTTCTCGCTCGAACTTTCATGCTCATCGCCGCTATGCACAGCACTAGCAGTAGATGGGGCACCTCTCCTCTTAAACGTACTCAACCCAGCCGTGAAAACATTGAAGTCTTCCTCGGAACTGTCATGCGGCATGCGGCCCGTAAGAGCCCGTCCCATGGCAATGAGTGGTGCAGCATGCGCGCAGATCAGGACGGACTTGCTGGTTCTTTGGTCTGGTGGAAGCTCTGCCTCGAGGACGGAGACTTCTGCATCGATGTCGGCGATTATGCCGTCCAGGGCTGTTGCTACGCGGTTGTGAAGCTGTGCGATTGTCTCGCYGCGTCTTGAGGGGATGAGTAGGGGTTTGTAGGTTTGGTTGGCTTCTGTGAGGAGGGTTGGGAAATGGGCGGACATTATTTCGGGGGTTGGGTGGGCCGGGTGGTCGAAGAAGTCTGTTGCGCCGAACCATTCTCTGAATTCTAATTAGCTTTCCTGGTAATGGGGTGCTTGTAAAGTGCTTTTGTTCGCGATGAGAGGGAAACGGCTGGGTCGGTAGGATGGAAGTATAAGTAGAAAGAGAGGGTATACTACCTACCCTAGCCCATTTTCAATTCGTACATCCAGCTCTGCATGCCGATCAATTGACCCAATTTGGTCATTTGGCTGGCTCTTTCCAGGATCGGCTGATATTCTCTTCAGCTCTTCAACAGATGGCTGGATGGTTTGAAGGCAGCGGTAAAAGGGACTCGAGTAGACACGAAACGGCTTCGGGTGGAATTCGGGGCCAGCAATATGTTCCGCCAGCTCGTGTGACTGGCGCACGCCATGCGAGGTCAGCGCGGGGTCTGCTGGGTTTCCTGTCGGCGTGGGGAATTGGGCCCTGTATGTACCCGTGCGGAAGTCAATGGTCCAGCTGAGACGGTGCTGCTATGGTTAGGTCTACAATCCCACAGCGATGAATGCATAGAGCACATACCCCATGACGAGTCAGATATATCGTGTCCAAAGGCATGGCGTATGAATGGTTTGTTCAACTATGTACAATATACTGGGACTGCCCGGGTGGCTTTCCTGTTGTTGCGGGGGAAAGGCAGAATGCACATGCGCCGAAGGCGGTGAAAGCATACCTCGGTCCCGGTCTACAATAGAAGCAGAAAAAGGAGGATACAGGCATTGCAGACCGGAATCTTCTAGCATTGATATACGAGCGAACCATGTACTCTGCAAACCATCAAAAGTGCGGAACAGGGGGTATTTTGTTCACAGCTACAAAGTCCAGATTACATTCCAGGGTCCAACCCAATACAACCAACGCCATGCATAACCAGTCAAAGCAAGAACTTTTTCTCAATTCTTTTTTGGAACGACTCCATCTAGTAGAAGAAGCCGAGGAGCTTACCAGCAACGTGCTTGCGGCGAGCCTCCTCGTGGTCCATGATACCAGCGGAGGTGGTCAGGACAACGTAACCGAACTGACGGGAGGGAAGGAGCTGGGTGGCCCACTTCTCGAGGTCACGGAGCTGGACGGGGTAGCGGGGGTTGATGACACCACACTTGTTGAGACTGGAGAATGAACGTTAGCTTGATGTTCCATTTAGACTGGTGGGTGCGTTTCAATACGTACCGGCCGTTGAGCTGGATGACAATCTTGCCGGAGCGGTGGTCATCGACCTCCTCGAACTCGCCAATGTAGCCTGAGAAAGAAAAGAGTCAGCATGTTGTGAAAATTTAAAAGTCGTCAAATACTGAAAAAGCCATAACAGCGCTTTGGAAACGTGTAAGATCTTCACAAATTGATATATCGGACACTTAAAAGGCAGACGTCGTAGGTTGTTTGAGACCGGCCGCCTAGTTATCAGCCCGAATGGGTGGAAAMAAATATGCTCAAGACAGGAAATAGAAGAAAAGGAAAAAAAAAAAAAAGAAAAAGAAAAAGAAAACGCAACAGAAAGAAATGAAAAGACGGAAAGAAAATTTCAAAATCCACGTACCGTGCTTCTGCATGACAGCAAGGAACTTGACGATGACCTTGGAGGAAGGACGGATGAGGACCTGGCGCTTGCCAGCCTTCTCGGCGTTGTTCATGGCGTTAAGCGCATCGTTGAGGACGGAGGTCTTGACCATTTTGGCGGTTTAGTAGAATCGAGATTCTCAAATCGTAACGTTTAAAAGTAGAGATTATGAGGTATCTGTTCGACGAAGGCAGTTCAAGTCAGCCACCACTAGTCTTCGAGCGCAAAGAGTGCCCCTTTTTTTGCATTGCAAGGAGTTCTTCAGCCCGTGCCGAGTTGGGAGATGCGTATCATCTTGGCTTCCTGGACTGCGATCCCTGAGAATTATCTATAATTCACATGGAAGCAATCTAGACAAGATGATTGCATCCCCAGACTAGCTGAGAGGCTGTTTTGGGGAGGGTATAACACATACCTCGAGAGATGGTCGTCGGTGGATGAAGCGGAAGAATTCGACGATCGGTGAAAGTTTGGTTTTCGGGTGGTGCGCGGGTAGGGTTGTGACACGAGGTAGCCCTTATCGGCATAGTCACGTGGCGATAAGAATTGAATTCATGTATTGGGGCCTTCCAAGGCCCAAGGTTATCTATGTGGGTACCAGCATGTAGTCTTTGAAGGCATCATCTATTAACTCCTACAGAACGATGTACATAGTCACCTGAATTGTAATGTGGCTGGGCCTCCAGGGCTCTATCTACACCATACTAACGAAACGTGAAAACGAAAATCACCATTAAAACTTTAAAGGTAATCATACGACATCGTGACTTCAACTACTACTACCAACTCATCGGCACGTCATTCAATTATTCCATCCGTGGGCAAGGCTGAGATGGGCGGTTCTATACATGGTCTCCAGCGTGATAGCATGGTTGTGGGCAAATATTGGCGTATACGAGGAAGGGAGATGAAATCAGGACAGCTTTTTCATGACAATGACTCTTTTCTGGAGGGGGTGACATGAGGTGGAGGGATACATGAATGGGGAGCACAGTAGAAGGGGAGGGGATACATGAATTCTTGGGCTACATGAGTCGCAATGCTATAAGATGCGAGGGAGGGGGTCTTGTCTAATTAAAAACAACATAGAAGGGGGATTGGGAATGGTGAAAAGGGGTTGTATCAAGAAGAAAAAAGAAACTCAGACAGGGCCATACAAGGAATTGGGAAGGGTAACTCATTCGAACATGTGTCATCAGGGAATTGAGTACCAGCAAAGGGTTTGGGGGAACGGAGTTCGTGACCAAAGGGAGTGATGGGAGGGGAATCCTGTGCTGGGAAACAAAGGGGAGAGGGATTTCAGGCCATCGCCAAGCGCTCGGGTTCGACAACGTCGAGAACGGGACAGCTACCCTGCACACATCAGGAGCACCAATTTGGTGTGGGCTCAAGCAGCCCTAGGACCTGTGGCAAGAAGGCCAACAGGGCCGATGTGAGTGGCAGATGCTTTGGGCGACGGAATCGGACCAGAAGCACTGGTAATCAACCGCGTGAGACATAGCGACAGTTTTACGACATGCCAGCACCCATGTTGATCTGGCGCTTGACCTGCTCACGGGTCCAGCGGGCAGTCTCAATTGTGCGCTCGCTGTACTGTCTGGTTGTGCGAGTCTCTCTCACGAGAGCGGTGACCCAGTCGTTGCGGAAATAGGCAGCGAGCTCGCCGTTGGGGAAGGCATCAGCAAGATCACTAGTGAATAGTTAGTATAGGAGATCGAAACTAGAAGCGGCCAAGACATACCCAATAACACCCATGGAAGAACGCATCAGACCTTCGCTGCGGTTGCTCTCCTGGGAGATAATGTGAAGAAGCTGGAAGATAGACCCGATGAAAGGCTGGAGTTGGGTGACTGCGACCTAATTAGCATGCTGACATCGGAACTATGTGGAGAGTAATGAACAACATACTCGAAGAAGTGCCCTTATAGGACAGAAGAATACCACCCCAAGCATCCATGATGCCTTCACGGAGAGATACAATGTAATCCACCATGTCATATGGGAGGTCGGCGCTGGTGGTGACGCTGGAGGCCTGCTGGAGAACCTGGCCAACGACCGCCAAGTACGTATCAAAGTTAGTTCCGATGGCCTGGGCAATATCGCCGAAGGTCTCAAGGATAGCAGGCTTGAGCTGGTTGGTGGAAGTCTGTTTTGGAGATTAGCATTGGATGTCAACCACGGTATATTTGAGAGGAACAATCTCACCTGGAGAGTCTTGAGTAGGAGGTTCATGAAGGTATCGCAGTAAGGCTGGACCTTCTCGTTCAAAGCACGAGCAATGTCACTGACCAAGCCGATGGCCATAGAGCAGAGACCGGGCTCTTCCTGGTTGCCCAGGGCGTTATACAGGAATGGGCTGAATGACTCCATGTACTTGATGAAATCGTCCTCAAGAGCACTGGCAATAGCACCAACAGTGGCAAAGACGACATCCGGCACGCTCGACTTGGCGCCAACGGTAGTTAGGACCTGAAGCAACACGCTCATAATACGGTCAGCCTGAGGCTTGATCTCGCCCTCGAAGCGCTGAACGATGGCCAGAATGACACTGATCAAGCTAGTCTGCATCTCCTCCAGGAGAATACGGTCCTCGGCGCTAACGACCTGCTGCTGCATGGGAATAGTGTGCTCAAGACGCTGGATAATAACATCCGAGAGAGTTGCAACCATGGGCAGGCTGTCATTGGCAGAATTCATAACAAAGGAGTTGAGAACTTCGTATCCAGCGGTACGGAGCTGGTTATCGGCGTCTTGTCTGTACGGTCGTTAGATAAAAAGTAATCAAAATGATATCACTTAGGGAAACATACCGCTCAGTCACGGTCAGTAGGGACTTCACACTGTCCTCGAAGTGCTTCGACAGAGGGTTGGTCTGCGAGCCATCGTCACCAGCGAATCGGTCTGCGACGTTCATAAGAGCCCAGCAGCAGGAGCTGGCGATCTTGGGGGAGTTGGCGAGGCCGTTGAACAGACACGAGATAAGCGGCTGAAGGTGGACCTCGGGGTCGAGAACCTCGGGGCAGCAGTCGCACACGCGACCCAGGGCGTAGGCAGTGGAGTCCCGGACGGGGATGGAGCTATCCTCCATCATGCCAAGCAAAACAGACAAGGCTTGTTTGATCAGAGGCTCCAGAACGCTAGGTTCGGGACCTTCCATGATAGCGCCGAAGGCAGCGACAGCGGCATCACGACGGTGCCAGTCCTCGTTGCGGATGTTCTCCTCGACGAAAGTCACGACGGGCTGAATGACATCACCCTGCACACACTGGGCGTAAAGCTGCATAGCCTGGTAAGCAGCGCGGGAAACATTGTACTCATCATCGCCAGCATCCTCGTCCTGTCGGCACATAGATTGCAGCAAGACGGGAACAACCTCGCGGGTAGCGACGCGAGCAAATCCGAAGAAAGGACGAGCCTCGACACCCTCTTGCTGAGCCTATAAGAAACATAACGTCAGTACATGGTCAAATCTACTCGGGCTCGTGCGCTTGGCACATACCTCAACGTTGTCATCCTCGATGGCAATCTCCTCCTCGCAGACAGTACACCAGAACTCAATAGCGAGCTTGGCGACTTCCTCCTCCTCGCTCTTCATGCCCATGATGCTCAGGCCAAACAGAGCCTTCTCCATGTAGAAGCGCATCTTGTCGTAGTAGGATCCCATGATGCGGTTCAAGCAGCCGAATGCAGCAGCCTGCACACGGACCTCATCGGCCTGGGTGGCCTCGCAGACGACCTGCATAATGTAGTTGCGCTCTCCCTCGTTGTCCATGTTGGTTCGCACGAAATCCACGGCATCACTGAGAGCGGCAATAGCAGCGTAACGGACATCCATGTTCGGCTCCTCGCGCCGAGCACCCTGGACGACCGCAGTAAGGATAGCATTGGAGTGTTGTGTCAGGCTGGCGCGAAGATCGGGATCTTGCGACTCGCAGATGTAACCGATGGTAGTGAGAGAAGACTGCTTCAACGCGTCGTTTCCACTGGCGACATTTTGGACAAGAATGCCCATCAAGTCGGCCCACTCACCACGCGGCAACTCGATAGCGGCGATGGAAACAATCAGTGTGGCGGCAGCAGTTCCAGCGCGAGCATCGGGTGAATGCAGGGTCTTGAGTGCAAGCTGTTTGACCTGTGTCTTGGTCTCGGCGTTGATGCTCTGGGCCCATCGGAGCTGCACTTCGCGCAACTTGGCCTGATCCCGGAAAGTGAAAGCGTTCTTCAAAGCGATACCGGCAGCGACACGGATGTGAGCGGGGCTGCTCTCGTTAGCGAGCTCCTGGCCGAGGGTAACGAGGTAGGCGGCCTATCGGGCGACAGAAGTATCAGCATTGGTATCCTAGGGAAATCTTTCATGACTCGTGGTAGGACGAGAGGGGGTAAAGGGGAGACACATACGAAGTCAACCTCCGCGGCATGGGCGAGTTGCTGTTCGGCATTGCTACGCTCAGCCGCATCTGGCGCGAGGGTACTCTGCAACACCTGACGGGCGTCCATGATGTGCAAAGAAATGAAGGATGTGGGGTGGGAAGAGAAAAAAGAAGGAAAAAAGAGGTGGAGAAAGGATTAGAAAAAAAAGTATTTGAAACCCCTCTGGACCCGGATCAATCAAAGGGTTCGACACTCGGTGATCACCACGGTAGAAGCAGTGGTGGAAAGAGGATTTCCTGTGGAAGAGGTGGGAAGAAGGGACGGGTGTTTTTGTGGATATGACGAGGCGGCATGCACTAGGTCTTTCCGCGACAAGAGGCAGAGAGAGGAAAAGGTGCCTTGAGTGCACGCCCAGATTTCAACACACAATAATTTTAGGTGGGAAGGTCTGGAGAAGATGGGAATAGCCGTAGAAGTGCAAGATATGTGAAGAGACTAAAACAAAGATTCGAAGCAAGAAAGACCACAATGGGTGAGGTTCTACGGGGGTCGCCCTCTGATTGGCGGGGTTAGTCAGATACACGTGATTTCCAAAATTTCTGCCTCAGGCGGACTCCCTTAGGACTTCGGCTACAAAAAAAAAAAGTGATAGATCTGAGAACATGCTCCCATTTTAATGAGCTCGATTTTCGAAACTTGCCGCTCTGTACCTCTTTCTCACTGCACTTTGTAGCTCGGGGACCCTTAGTGCTGAGTGTCCAGCTAATGCAAATTGCGCGCTTGAATCTCCGAATTTCTGATGAGTCTCACGACTGTATCGAGACTTACACAAAGAGAAGTATCATGGTTACTAGTAAAGGCCTACTAGTAGAGTGCCCTGTATGATCTGTGGCTTTTGCCACATTCTTATATGATTAGTCTACTGCTGCGTGGTACTTATCCCTTTTGAAGGTTATAACGAGAAGAAAAAATATACATATGTACCCACATAAACAAAGACATCCGAAATAAAATTCGAGTGTTCTCATGACGTTTCTTTCCCACCATGCGATAGCCTCTTCTCATCGTTCCCGTGATATAGATTAGCTCAGTCAGCCTATGAGGGATACCTACCTAGGTACCTACCTACCTGCCATCAATAAGATGATGTATTCATTCTAACTACAGCAGCTCTATCTGAAGGCGACGGTCAGGTGACATCACCTGACGGCGACAGCAACAATTCCTTTCATGATCACCCATCTTTACCAACCCTCAATTTTCTTTTTGGCTTTTTATTGCCGGGAGAATGCTTCTAGCCCATACAAGATACAACCAAGTCACTGCTCCATCTACTCTCGATACCTTGGTTGCCAGCCTTCTAGAAACCTCTCAACAACAGATCGGGAGAAACGATTATTACAGGTTCAATAGGCGGCAACCTAGCCTCGACGTTTGCGAAGCGTCTCATAGATGCCCAAAATGACTCTAGTTCTACCCGTAGTCCGAGTCTAGATATCAGGCAAACTGCATATTGGGACGAAAGTAAGGGCCAGCCTGCAGCGCAACTTCCTACCAGCGCGTCGCCATTCCTACCTGGTATACACAAGTCCGGAGCTTACAATAGAGAGCATCATACCGGAGACATAAGAAGACAGTCGTCCCAGGAGTCGTATAGTCTAGATCCATTTAGCCTAGCTTTCCCACCACACCCACCGTCTTTCCGGCAAGGCTTTCCTATTTTTTCTACACCAGACACGCTCTCCGTATATAGACAATCTGATGTTTAGGAAGCGAACCCTCAATTGAATATACAGTTGCAAGGTCCGCATCTCTGTATATAGCAAGATGCCAATGCGGCATATAGAAATGACATCAGTCTTCAAGCGGACCTCGCGCAAGGTTTCAATCCTACCCCTAACCCCGGCGAGAGGATAAGTCTCTATGGTGCAGTACATATTGCCAGGCAGGACTCAGATAATGGCTCAAGGAATTTCCCGACGACCGACAACATCAGTGGGTGAAAGCATTAATACTAATATACGTGTCATTATATATCTTCTAGTAGATTGATGTTTTAAAAAGACGACGAGTGTCAAGCGCAACTCCGATTCCCTCCATCTACTGAATTATCATCACGCTAGAATCGTCAGGCCCCATCTCAAGAATCAAGTTGCCAAAAAGCAAAAAGTAATAATCCGCATAAACCAGCCCGTGGTTTAACCACCTTGTTAGCGCGAACTCATAGTTATCAATAGTGGCTCCGCCCAAAATAGTCTCACACACTTTTGACGCCGTGCTAATATCATGCACAGATTGCAGAATATCGAAGCCGTCCCCGTTTTCCTCATATATACAGCCATCTAGATAGACTAAAACATGCGATGCAGGGGGCTTAGCCTCAAACCGAAGAGGTTCATAGTCCATTAATTTGTCAACAACCCTATGAACTAGCTTTATTGCTTAACGGAGGTAGTGGTTCGCCTCATGGCTACCCATAAGCTCTTTATAAATGAGAAGCATGCCACAAGCGGCGATCATAGCTATAGATGTATCGCGAGGACACGCTTCTGTCACTGGCGCATTGAAATCCTAGTACGGTGCTCCATCAGCAGGCAAATGTGCAATGAAGTAGTCTACTAGGACTTTAGCTGTGTTTAGGAACGGCAAATCCCGAGTCCAATAGAAGGTCTGTATAAACCCCAAGATCCCCCATGCCTATCCTCGACCCCAGCAACTGTCAATCACTATAGCCCTGGTTTGTGAATCGAGATTTGACATTGCCGGTCTCCACATCAAGGTTCACGATATGGAATGTACTGTTGTCCTTCCTTATATGATGCTTTTGTGTCGTGCGCGCATGCGCCACCGCAATGTTATACAAAGTGGAGTTGGAAGTCTCCTTTGCAGCCCAGAAAAGGAGATCGAGGTTTAACGTATTATCAATGATAACCAAGAAATCCAATGACGGGTCAGTGAACTTGTACCGATTGGTAACGCATATATCCGAGCTGCGCAAACACTGCGTAACAGAGTTGACCCGACTCGCCAGGGAGTGCGCAGCCATAACCAAAACTGTTGGACGCAGCTGGGTCTCGCTTCAGCTTCCATGCTTTCATGGTCCACGGTGCAATCATAAGCCTGACATCATGTGTATCGCGCTTAAGTGCGTTTGATGAAGGTTGGCCGTCCATCACCGACATAGGTGCTCGAATTGGAGTGGGTGAGGTCTTATCTCAGGGTTGTTGTCGACATGTGTAGGTAGACGTGCACTTCGATTATAACGAGTCGATCGCTCGAGCAGAAGATGAAGAGACCCCAGAAAGAAGCTCGATGTGCAGAAATCAAGGGTTTCGGTAGACATATTTGCCTCTTTTCGTCGGTATATTCCGGATAGAGCACGGGCGGGTTGGACTAAACTTACATGTGTGGGTTAGATTTGATTTATTGGCGGATTTTCTGGGTAAGGTTCTTACGCTACTCAGTGCATGAGCAGCCACAGTCCATAGCTTCGCCTCGACAGATTCTGAAAAAGTCCTTTTGTCACCCGCTCTGGCGATGACTGTACCGTGCTCTTGAAACCATTCATGCGATTGGAGTCCAATAATTCTGGACTTGTCCGCTTCGTAATGTGTTCTCTGTAAAAAGTTCAGCAAGAATATACGGGAGGAACATATTGGGCTCAAACATACAGAGAGGGCGTTGTTATTTATATGCATTTTGGAATGATCTGTGCGAAAATATGTCAATTCAACGTGATAACCTTTATATCAAATACTCGAGAAAAAAGATCAAATTGAGAGATGTACACCTAGTCATTTAAACTGGCTTGTAGATTCCTGTGGACAATCGTGGCCTCCGGGGGTGAATCGTAGTACGGGGATTGTTCCGGGACTTCACCCGCCATATAGAGACTAGGCAATCGGCTCCGGGGAATGATAGTATCCGACATATCAAGTAGAGGGGCTCTCTGTATGCAGATCAGAACACGTTTAGATCTCCGACACATGCCCAGGCATTGATTAACATTGACTAACCTAGGGGATTGGTGAGAACGAATCTACTACGGATCACTACACATGCTTCTTTCCATGGGATGTTGAGCCAAACTCATTTTCTAGCGCCCACTTGATGAATGACCGAGGCCAAAGGTTTTGTGGCATCTACATACATTGTTCGGTTATCGTTGAAATTTCCAATTGCCATAAGAGAGGCAACATTGCACAGATCCCAATTGGCATAGTAGAAATTGGGTTTGTAATTGTGATTCTGGAGAAAATCAAAGTTGTATTTCGCGAACACATCGTTCAGCATATCGGCAAACATGATTTGATTGGCCTTTATCCATCCAGGATAGACACTGAGGAGCTCAGCTGCATTGTCAAATTGATATCCGTATAGGCCTGTTGCGAGAAATTTGCCTTCGGTGCCGTTGATATCACGTAGTATGGGGGCCCGGCCATTCAGAATCTCAACAGCGTGGTCGGCATAAGAAGTCTTACCTCCTATGGGCCAACGAAGCGAAAGTTGACACGCTGAATGAGCATCGTGGTATGCATCGCCATAGTTTTGTGCAGGGGTGGGCTGCCATGTGGCATTGGTGCCGCGGACAAGGACCTCGTGAGGCTTTGCAACCCAGGTCGCTTGGGCCAATGTCGAAGACTCAAGGTGCTGCCATGCACGGAGTCATGGTTGAGCTTCAGCTTCTACATACTTTTTTATTCTTTCGATATCCTTGTTTGTGTGCAGTGCCCCTGGGTGGATGAACAACTGTGGGCGGGGAACAGCCAACCCGGTCGATATATGTAACAAAGTGAGACACGGGACGATCTTATTGAAATGCATGCTGGAGATTTAATTCAAGTGAGTTATGGAAAGTACGACAAACGGAAAAGACAAAATTTGCGCTCTTGTACATTTTGTCTCAAGTCGGCAGAGACGTCAAACATCCATCTAGACTCCACGAAACATAGAATAACATTTCGTCACCGGGCCAGCTTCCGAAGGTTTTCCCCGGGCCGCCACTTTTTGGCCCCCACTGCCCCACTAGCACCCGTGGACTTCCCCCATATCCATCTATCTACCTAGGTACTACTAGTATCACGGATACGGGGCCCAAAGGGGTACGGAGTTGTTATACGGAGTACAATGCTGCTCATTCACCCGGACGTCGGTTGCTTTAATAGAAAAGATCATCAGACACATAATAAAGTGGGTCATCTTTATGTCACGTCGAACCATTACCTAGGTAGATCCTCCATGAAGGGCCAGTAGCTCTGGGGAGACCCGAGACATCAGAGCTCAGGGGGATCGGGTCAAAATCGAACCCAGGGTCACTTAGATTAACGTTTCAGACACCTCTTGGCGAACCCTTCTATGGATTTTTAAGGTTCGTAAAGGAACATCTAGATATATTAATGATACGATTTTTGGACGCGCGTCAGGACAGCTTTCGACATTTACCTGTCGCCCGTCTCTGCAGCCATTGCATGATTGACGCACTTATGCGTCCTCGTAAATTAACTGTGTGAGGGTCAAGCTTCCTATACCAATCATTTTTGCGCTTGAGTAATAACCTCTATACAGGGGGTTTCCTGGCGTGGGGATATTCGGCTAGATCTCGGAGGAATCTCGACTATTTATTCAAAGCGTGAGCACTGTACATTTGGCCATACGCACTGTGATCAAGCTGTTTGCTTGAATTTGTACTTTCAGTCAAGTCTTTCACATCCCGCAAGATGCCAGCCTTTCTGTCTCTTCTATCTTTTCTCGCCTTCTCGTTGTCTGCAACGGCCTTTATTCACCCTGGGGCGCTTCACACCGCAGAAGATTTCGAGCGTATTAAGAATCATGTCGTCAAGGGCGATGAACCTTGGAATACCACGTGGACTTTACTGACTGCGAGCCCGTATGCCCAGTCATCCCACCAGCCTAGCCCTAAAGAGACGGTGTATCGAGGCAACAACGGCGTCGATGGGGAAAACTACCCATCCCTGTACAAAGACACCGCAGCCGCATACCAACTCGCCATACGCTGGAAAATTTCCGACGACAAGAGCTACGCAGACGCTGCCATCAATATTCTGAATTCATGGGCTGTCACACTGAAAGAAATCGGCGGCACCAGCGACAAATTCCTGGCCTCTGGTATCTATGGGTACCAGATGGCCAATGCGGCAGAGCTTATGTCTGATTATTCTGGCTGGGACAGCAGTGACAAGACTGCTACTGCGACCATGTTGACGAATTTATTCGCTCCAATGAACACGCGGTTCATGGAAGAACATAACGGTCAAGATTATTATCACTACTATGCCAATTGGGATCAATGTAACCTCGCATCTCTCCTCGCTATCGGTATCTTTACCGACAATCAGACTATGTACGACTACGCGTTGAACTATGTCCGCACAGGCCCTTCGAACGGGGCTCTCCCTGTTTTTGCGATTGCCAACTACACGGAACCTGGCTCAAACAAGGTCCTGACACAGGGACAAGAAGCTGGGCGAGATCAGGGCCATTCGACACTGGACATGGTGCTTCTTGGTGTCATAGCCCAGCAGGCGTTTAACCAGGGAGATGACCTCTTCGCCGAATACAGCAATGAAATTCTCAACGCGTTAGTATTCCAAAAAATACATTTAGCTCAAGACAATTACTGACCCAAGAATTTAGGGCCGAATATGTCGGAAAGTACAATCTCGGCTATGACGTGCCCTACACTCTGTACAAAAGCTACCAGGGAGATCAGACTGTCATTTCAGAAAACGCGCGTGGAACTATTCGCCCGGGATTCGAACTGCTCTCTGCCCATTATGGCCAGATAAAGCGCCTCGACTCATATTGGACAGATGCCTACCGTGACTGGGTGAATGCGAATTCCACAGACGGTGTTGAGGGTGGTGGTGGAAATTATGGCTCGACCTCGGGTGGCTTTGATGTGCTTGGGTTTGGATCCCTGTTATATCGTATTTAGTAGGATACTTTGAATTGGATATGGTTGGGGTTGCCATTCGGATCTGAATCCTGTCCTTGACAGGAATAAGTCTTCCTCGGCTTGTTTGGCGACGACCTAGAGGACTCTGTTGCTTACACAGTTCCGGGGTTTGTTATCTTACATGATTTAGAGCAGTGTCACCATTCTGTAGCCCGAGCTACTCTAATGGCATTATTGACCAATCTTCTCAACAATCCGGCAGCACGGCGTTAACGTGTGCCCTACCGTAATTTTCTATTAAGTTTTGGCCTTCCACACCGCTAATTTACTATACTTATTACCTCCGCACAAGTTCTAGCAGTTAATTCCTACAATATCAACTTCTATAGGGTCAATTTCCACAAAGCCCAATTCCTATAACAAGACTAGTCGGCCGTATAAGCGGCCGTACTGTGGGCTCTTAGGTAGACTTCCCCGATGGTCCTTTTAGTGGTCCTTTTAGTGGTGTTTTTAGTGGTGTTTTTAGTAGTCCTTTTAGTAGTCCTTTTAGTAGTCCTTTTAGTAGTCCTTTTAGTAGTCCTTTTAGTAGTCGTTTTAGTAGTCTTTTTAGTAGTCTGTTTAGTAGTCTTTTTATCTTTTTAGTGGTCTCGACATGTTTGCTAGCTAGTACATAAGCTAGCCTCTTGTAGATGGAGAATTAACCTTCTCCTCCTTCTCTCCTTCTCTCCTTCTAGCCCTTGCTGCCGGAAAATTCTGGGACATAAAGTCGGGTTCTGCACCCGCTCAATAATCCCGACAAGTATAAATCTTGGTCGGCTCACAACCTGCCAATGCTTGGTTCATCAAACTCGTCCTACGTGCGCTATTGATTGGTGTCTGAGCTTTCCACTCCCACCTGTCCGCGGCGGACTGTGATGAGTTGATCACTATGTTCAACGACGCCAAGTCTGACTTGCAGGTATTGGTCATGACCTATGACGTCGGGACAGTTGGCTTGAATCTATACATGGCCTGTGATCGCGTGACCCTTTCGAGTTCGGGGAGGAGCTGGGAACAAGAATCCCAAGTAATCGGCCGATGTCTCCGGGTGAGTTTCTCCCATAACCGTTGGGAAGTAGTGTAACTAATCCCCCTTTCTTTTCTCTAAAGGTAACTTCGCTCTACCCTGTTACAGCAGTTCGATGCTTTGTTCCAGATTCTCATCATCAATTTGGTTCGTGAAGCAGGCATCTAAGGCTAGCCTGCAACTGGCTGTCAACTCAGGCGAACGACCTCTCCAAGAGATCATGGTCAAGTTACTGAACAATATCCAGCCACAAATCCGGTTCTAACCAACTCGCCAGGGAGTGTGTGCAGTCATGACCAAATCTTGAACGCAGCTGGGTCCCGCTTCAGCTCCCAGGCAGTTATTCGCGACAATATATCCATAGTATATACTAATGCATTCATAGCGGAGCTTTCATGCAGTTTATGCCTCTAGGCTTCATGCAGTGCGACAGGTCTTCCCTTGCTTGATTTCTACTAGATGTTCTTGTCTCTGTCTTCGATTTCTTTATACTATGAAGCTATATAGACGCAGTTTCATGGCAGCTAGTTAGATTTCTATCATCATCATCATCATCATTATCTATTCTTCTTCTTCTTCTTCTTCTTCTTCTTCTTCTTCTTCTTCTTCTTCTTCTTCTTCTTCTTCTTCTTCTTCTTCTTCTTCTTCTTCTTCTTCTTCTTCTTCTTCACTATAGTCTTATTGACAGACTCCATCATATACTAATATCCACAACCGTGTGAACTCCAAAGACAGTGAGTAGATAGTTGCTCCAAAGAAGGTTCAGGACACCTATTGAGTTGAGAAGACTAGAATTAGACGAGATAAGATCATTGTCCAACTTTCGTTGCGTGAAGTGGCAGTGTGCCATCATCACCATGGAGGCTATAGGCCAGGTATTTGCATTCTTCTTAGGACGGTGACATCCATGGATAGATCATATGTACACCTTTAGCACCTGGGCGGACATAACTGATTATATAAAAGCAAGTTTCGGCGAGGGTGTTCTAGGCCCGTGTTGATAGATTATTATAGCGCTGGATAGAACCTTTGACATCCCATTTTCAACTAGGCAGAATAACATGGTCTTCTCATACTTAAAGGGATGTTCTCATTGTGATCTGGGAAAGGCTATGGTCAAAGGAGCAACGAAAACTTCTTATTAGTTTACATACGTAGTAGGATGAAAGAGGAATCAGGTGATTTGAGACCTTCGAAATCACCCATGTACAATTGGTATGTTCCCTTACTCCTCCAGAAGGCCCTTCAACATCTCAGCAGGTGTAACCTTAGGCGCAGCAAGCTCCAATACCTCCTTGCTCGTGGTTGAAGCTGAGCATTTTCCTTCCCGCATTGTCTCCTGGGATTGTCTGAAAGAAGACACCAGATTCTTTAATTGGCCACTTGTAGCAAGCTTGTGTTTATAAAGCAGGTCAAGGAATGACAAGTTTTGATAGCTGACATGTTCAACCCGTGTACCAATGTACTGCTCAACCATGTCCACTATCTGCCTCCCAGTAATGTCTTCTGGTCCATTAAGAACATACTTGGCCTTGTTGTGCACAGAAACTTCCTCTTGGGACAAGAGACGAGCCGCAAAGACTCCAACCTCGTAAGGGTCGATCACACCGACGGGCGCATCCTCCAACGCCAACAATTTGAGTGTGTCCTGCTTTCCAGTTTTTCGGTACTGTTTGATTAATTCCGCGGCGCTTGAAAAGTAGAAACCCGAAAAGATGTTGGGCTGGAGTGAAGTCCACTGTAGGTTGGCGAATTCGGGCGAACTAAGAAGAGTCTCGATCGCCCAGTGCGCACGTGGATAGTAAGCGGGACAATCCGGGCGGACGTTTGCAGCAATGGTCGAGATTCGCACGACGTATTTGACATCGGCGTTTAAGGCAGCAAGGTGAAATGTTGACTCTTCGACGAAGTGATTTGGTTCATTGTGTGATGCGATGAATGCTCTGGTTACTTGATGGTCGCGGAGCCAGTCAGAGGTGATTTCAACCCAGTCGTGCTCTATCATTTCGACTCCAGGCAGTTTGGCAAGTTTTTGCGCCACTGGGTTCTTCATGGAACGAGTAAGACCAATAACACGGTGCCCAGACAAAGCATTGCTTGATTGAAGTAACTTCGGCAGGGTTCCAACGACAGCTTGTCCAGTGTTGCCTGTGGCACCGACGACGAGAATGGCAGGAGACATGTTAAGTCAAGAAAGATGTTATTCAAATTAATTGTAAGATAGGGTGTGTTGTAACTGTGTCCAATATCGAGGTGCATTGCTGTAAACTTATACTTATGCCCGGTCTGGCCAATTTGTAATATTGGGGCTAATGGTAGGATCTAAATGACAAAATATGAGTAAATTGGACATCATAAAGTTAGTATAAGGGGATATACTAACAGCGTAGCAGTGGGAGACCGGTGGAAGGCCAGTGGGTTGCCGGCGGGATGCCGACTGGGGGCCGATGTACAGCGGATATAGCGGCATGTTAAACAACGAGTTTACTTAGCTACAATATAGTTGCTGTTTAATATTCTAGGTTACATTGTGGCCTAAGTTAATAAATATTGTAGACGTTTGTTTGATAATATGTTTAGAAGTCATTTTGCCCTTTAGCTTGTTGGAATGAAGACCACCACCTGGCAGACCATGGAAAATTGTAGTGGACCTAATCAGCCAATAGCGTCCGCCGGTTCACGGGACTGATATCAGCACATCACCTGTACATCTCGCTCATCACGTCCAGTTTTTGACTATGTTATGGCAAGCCTAGGCAATGAAATAAACCTTCCACCGCAATCGCCGATCGAGGTCCAGTCCCACACCTTCAGGTGTCACTTTCCCGGCTGCAGCGCCAGCTACCGGCGCAAGGAGCACCTGCACCGCCACGAAGGAAAACACTCTCAACAGCAGGCTTTTCCATGTACGAACTGTGGCCGAGAATTCGGACGAAGGTATCTAGCTTCTTTGTATACTGATTCTCGCAAACACTCATTCTAACTCGTCTTAAAGTGACACACTTCGACGCCATGTCCGTCGGCGTCATGGAATAATTGAACCTCTCAAGCGTGCACAGCGAGCTTGTGAAGGCTGCCATGCAGCGAAATCTCGCTGTGAAGGAGGCGTGCCTTGTAATGAGTGTATACGTCGCAAGATCTCGTGCTCTTTCAACGACCCTACTAGCACGGTAGGAGATCCATCTTCCGGATCCGAAACACGTCGTGCATCGAGCGTGAGGCATGATCAGCCGCGATTACAGAGTACAGAAAAGACGGAGCAGTGCATCCGTCTCTATTTTGAGACTTTTCATCCCTCTTGGCCATTCATCCACAAAGCAACATTCGACATACGCCAGGAAACGCCCCTCCTGGTTCAGTCAATGGTTGTCATAGGCCTGTGGGCTACGAGGGAACAGTCTGCGCAGTCTGCAGCAGTGGAGCTCCATGGTAAACTTGACTCGGCTCTTCGAAATCAAAAGGTTCGCCTTACCAATAATATTTCCCCCATAAGGTGGTGCCAGCTTTGCTAAGACTCTACTGGTAGGAGAAATGGGATGCCTCGGAAGCAGCTAGAGCTCGCAGTACTTGTGTCTGGCCAATACCAACATATCAGGCTATCCTATTACACATCATGTTCTCTTTCGTTCTCAGCAACCGGGATGCTATTGATTTCGACTTAAAACTCTCTCTCCCCTCTGCTGATCTGGGGTTACTCGGAGCTCTTGTCCGAAGTTGTCGAAGACTAGGCATGTTCTATTATCCGAATATTCTTGCCAAGTATGACGAAGGTGACTTGGATTCCTTCGTCTGGGTTGGCATTGAGGAAATCAAACGATTTAACATAGCCTTGTACAAAGTTTGCGGAAAGGCAAGGTGCTCTAGTATAAGAGACGGAAATCATGGTGATGCCCATGCCTGGACTTCGCTAACCGCAGGTGAACTTCAGTTCCCCCTGCCAAGCAACTGCGCCTTGTGGAATGCTGTTACCAGAGATGAATGGGACGCTGTTGCGAAGGACGAGAAGCGGGTCTCCTTAGACGATGACCGCCAGAAAGACTGGTTATCAAATTTTGCAGAGATATTACAAGTCTTTTGAGTTTTAGAATTTCATCCATTTGTGTGATTTGGGTATAGAGATGTAACTACGGAATAATGATTGACGCACTTTCGCGCAAAACGCCTCGCAATTTTCTACTGCTGCTGCCACACTAGCAGCACTAACATCGACTTTTGCTTCTACCCACACTTAAGATATCAGGTCAATAGTAATGGTGATTCCATGTATTGGTATGAACCTAGTTCTCGTTATTCTCTTCATCACTATCGAAAATTTCCTCATCGTCATCGTCATCATCTTCCTCCTCATCTCCCTCTTGATAATCCTCATATTCTTCCTCATCCTCTATCATCGTAGCATCCAAGTCCAAAACCTCGTACCGCATAGCATCTCCATACAAAACACAAATAGCGCGCCGTCCCTTCCGTCCATTAACATCGACATGTATAGGCCGCGCCTTAGGGCCATGTGGAGCAAAGAGATGTATAAGGACACCGGCGTGAGGGGATTCAGGCGAGAGGTCTAGTGTCGTGGCTGAGATAGTAGGCTTAGGGGCGAATGGCGTGCTGTCGCATTCAATGTAGTCAAGCACTAAAGGTGATGGGTCGGTTGTTTCGCTTTGGGGCTGTGTCGAGGCGGGCTGGAAGGGGAAGTTAAAGAGGTGGGAGGATCCTCCTGTTCGGATAGATTGTTAGATTGTGTATACAGAGCCTAGAATAGGTAGATGCGTGCGTGACTTACTGCTGTCGCGCCAGAGGATCATGAGTGTGTCGTCGCTGACGAATTGGAGCTGGCGGACTTCGCCGTTTTGGAGATCGAGGGTTGCGAGAGATGTACTTCTTGTTGAGCTGACGCCGCCGACGGAGTTGAGGACGACGCGGTAGAGATAGACTAGTTCCGAGAATATAAGCATTTGGAATTTGAAGAGTAATTGTATGACGAACCTTGATGTTTTGATGTGACCGATCGGGTAGCGACGTATATCGAGCAAGGCTGGCCTTCAATGGCATCCTGTGGTGCAAGTTAGCATTTGAAACAAGAGGGAATTCAACACTCTCAGACCCACCTCGTAGCAGAAAGTTAGATCGACGACCCCTTGGTCACAATCAGAGTGAAGGGTCAAAGGGGAACGGTGGAGAATTCCCCTGCGCTGAGTCAAGGCAATCTCTCCAAACACCTTCTCAAACTGGATGCCTAGACGCCTCGTCAAGTCGTTAAGCTTAGGCGTCTCGACTGATGTACCATCACCACCCTTGTCCCGGGACTCGCGTTGCTGCTGAAGGAGTGACTTGTACGTGTCGAAGAACGAGCGGTCGTGGCCACCGGGAAGCCACTTATCAGTTGGAGGGGCAGGGGGCTGAACAACTCCGATCATAGGAAGTTGGCGGATGAAGTTCCGCAGAGCACTTTTGGTCAATGCGCCCTTGATATACTTCACAGTAGGAGGGACATCGAACAAGTCTCTCTTCTCCTGTAGCTCTTCCAGTGTCTGCGACAAGGGCTCGCTGTTAAGAACGTGGATTTCGTAGCGAAGCCATCTAGAGAAAGCAGCGAATTGGCCCAGTTCCTCGTTGGCATGCGTGAGAACACGGTGCGCAAGAAGATGGAGACAATCAAGTGTCTCCACGATAGCATTGAGCTTGGTAGTGTCCAGTCCAAGGACATCACTTAGCTTATGGAATTTAGACAACCCAACTAATCGACTGAGAAGCACTTGGCTGCGTTCCAAGGCCGGGAGGAGACATTCGTGTGTCAGTCGCCGAATATTCTCGTAGCCACCCGAGACAGCCTTATCCCATCTCTTGTGGCCCTATTTCCTTCATTAGCACACATCTCCCAAATTTCCAGGCTCACATACTCTTTCTCCAACAATATCCGTAAGGAACTCTTTCATCGGCTCGAAGCAATGACCAGTAACCACCAGGTGATAGATAGCAGTGATAAAATCACACTGGCATTTCTCCTGCAATTCCTCATTGACACTACGCAAGAACCGCGCAGGAAGCTCTTGGGCATTTTTCCACTCAATCTCAATCTGCCGCTGCACCTGACCAATATAGCGGAGCAGATTCTGAAGCTGGGTGGTCTTCGATGCAAGAAGAGACAGGTATCTCCCAGACTTCGTAATAAAGCGAAGGTCCATCGTAACAAGCTCAAGTGGACCCCGACCACCCCCCTTAACCGGCGATGTCAGTAGAGCATGCGTGGAGCTCAAGGGGTGCGAAGTATGTCGCAATATACGACACGAGTCAGAGATACCGGGGGTGCTCCCCACAGGGAAAGTGCCAATCTCGAAACAATCAAAGATGCGCAGGTGGACAATACCATCATCGAATCCGACTGAGAGCACATCAACCGAGTCGTTGGTATCCTTCGAAGAATGGAAGATGGCATCGAGCGAGGCCCGCGAGCTGAAAACATCGTCCTCGCCTCCTGTTGCAGGCAGGGTGCTCAGTTTTGGTAGCGAGCTCTCAATGTCCAGCAAGGCAAGCTCCCTGGGTAAATCAGCTTTGAGCATGGTAGCTGCCTCGGAGGGATACACTCCCGGTGATAAAAGATCATCGATGGAGATCTGGCCGGCGGATTCATGCAAATGCCGCTGTGCGGCTTTGCTATCGGTGAAATTGACACCCCACCCAACGCACGTTACCTTGGGTATCGGGTTCTCACTGGGATTGGAGTGTTCCTCTTTTTCCTGGTAGGTCTGGTAGTGGTGCACCGTCTTCCCGGTGTACGAGCTGATGATGCGGAGCGAGCCATCTCCACACGCAACAGCGAGGAGGTGACCTGGGATAGCGTTAGTGAATAACGCGCGCGATATCAACAAGCAAAACCGGTAAGATCTGATTATAGGAAAATACATATAGCAAAGCCCAGCGACAAGGAAATTCAAACTCACCATTCCCCTTCCACGCCATCCCTCTAATCTCGCCATCCTCTTCATCCTCGCCTAGGTACGGATCTCCACCAAAAGAACCCCCAAATACTCGCTGTCCATTAAGTCGGAATACGCGCAGTTCCTCGTCCTCGGTCGCCAGCGCTATCAGGTCCATTGTGGGACAGTACGCCACGGACTGCGCCTTGCATTTTGCTGGTAGAGACTTTTCCCCGACCGGGGTCAGTTGGGGACCATCGGCTGCCATTGTGGGGTGTTTCTTTCTCAGGCGAATAGCAGATTCAGCCCATTCTTATTTTGGGAACATCAAGGGTTCAGGAATTGAGGTGTGGCGCTGTGCTTTTTTGGCTGAAGCTGTCGCGGGTGGTGGATACAGAGGGATTCTTGGCGCGTGTGTTTTGTTTCGATGTCGGGTCGGTATGGGATTCATCAACGTTACTCTGGAGTTTACATCAACTTGTTTCAACTATCAACTATGTTCCTTAATTTATATATTGGAAGCATGCTTTTATTCTTGATATACTTCCATCGATATGATTTCATCTCTATTAAGAGCTAAATGATACATTTGCGGAGTACAAAATCTCCAATACCGACGACCAGCGCCAGCAATATGGTAATAAGAACAGGAGAATAAGAATGCGGGATAGAAGCCTCTGAGAGAGTGTCTCTCATCAAAATGGAGCCCCATCCATGTCAGCCTGGATCAGATTCTTCAGATAACTGAGCTCATCCATCAGCTCCTCCATGGTAGCATTCCCCTGGAACGAGGCATTGCTGCGACGGGAGCGAATGCGTTCAAGGGAAGTCTCGCTCACTTTCCGCTCTACAGAAGAGATACCTTGCTCCGTGTCAGAGCCTCTGGGGACTTGGGGGAGCAGGATCGGGGAGCCAATGGGGCTACGCGACATCGCGAGGGCTTCCATGGATTCAAGGGCGCTAAACAGGGCAGCGTGTCGCTTGGGATTGCTTTCCACTTCATCCATGTTCTCGATGCCCAACCCGGAACAGTCGATGTCAGGCGTGGACAGGGAAACGGTGAGTTCAGGGAGATTGACGCTCCAGGGAGGGAGTTCTCCGGATGCTGAGTTCGGAGACGAGGGTTTGGAGTAGACAGTGAGGTGGGGTGTGTTTGGGTCAGTATTCGTTGCACCATCGCCAGACTGCGACAGGTCTGGTGTTCTCCATCTTTCGGCCGAAGACTCATCCTGGTGTTGGTCGGATGCGGACGTCGATGTCATCGATTCGTGCGGGTTGTAGTCGTTTTCGGTATCAGTACTCCATTCCGAGAACCGACTGTATTCAGGCACGAAGCGGGAGTGGGTAGTGTCGATTGTTGTTGCTGTCATGCTGGAGAAATAACTACGCGGGATCTCGCCATCCATCGCCTTGTCTCTCTCATCGATGGCGCGAACTGCTTCATCCATGACTGAAGATGGCGTGTTTGGGAGTGTAGGGAGCCTTTTTTCTTTGGTAAACCCGGCAGTTGGAGTGGGCAATTCACTGGAGCTGGCGATATCTTTCAGCCCCTCCCTGATCGCACGATTTTCGTCAAATTCAGCAGTGTTTCCGTTTGCGCTTCGAGAAGGACAGGGTTTGTGTGCCTCCGGGCGCGTCTGCACTGTAAGAAGACGACCCGGTGTTGATTCTCCAGGAGTTGCTTTCATCGCACGGCGACTTTGAATGGTAGACGGTCCGGGTTTGTCGGAAGAGCTCGAGGATGGAATCGCAATTCCAGCGTTAACCTTGATTCCAGGGATATTGCGGCGATGCTCAACAACCTCCTTCTGCTGCGGTACTATCTTAGAAGGATTCACTTGTTGCACTGGCTCGAGCTTCCTATCCGCCTCGGCAGGCTGCCTGAAAGCAGCCAGAAGGGCTCGGGCTCGTGGGGGAGACATAGAACGTGAATCTTTCTTGTGGCCCTTTCGAGCGGCACTGTGCGGCTGAGATACACTTCGGTGTATTCCGGCCATCGGAGATCTACTCTCAGAGTGTGCGGGGCTCGCTTCGTGGCGGACTGTTGCAGATGTCTGGAGACGCACAGGTTGGGGTTGGGGTGGCGGCTTCCGCGGGTTCATAAACTTGTCTTCGGGGTTCATGGTCCGAAGATTGTCGGACTTTTGGGAGCTGCCACTCGCCGAGCGTCCATGTGCGCGGCTGTCGGGTAAAATGATAGGAACATTTAACACATTCATTGGCTGCCCTGGAAGAAGCGGGCACATTGTGGTCGTTGGCTCTGCCTCGTTGTAGTACTCTATATCACCATCGAGCAAATACTGTTCTCCTTGTTAGATCTTTTATCTCGTATGCGTGAATGTGAGCCTCACATAATACCAGTAAGTACCACCCATCTTCAGGCCTCCTGTTCGCCATTGGGTCTTGTCTGGTCCATCACCTATCATATCCGTAAAAGTATGGCATCCTTTCCAGTGTCCGGGACCAGCTCGCGTGTCTCTTTCCATGACATATTGCTTAGAGAAGTTATCCCAAGATCCGAGTAGCTTGACCGACCGGACCTCCGGTTTCGTAATACTGAACTGCGGTCAGCGCATGGAGATATCAATTGTATTGGGGACACTCACAGTAGGAAAGTCATGAGGGTAGTCGAGATCATCGCAAGGTAAGACAGCAAGAAGAATAAGAGTAAAAGAGAGATCGCTGAGCAGAGCAGGTAATAGCACAGATAAAAAGAATCAGAAAAAGAGAATGCACAACAATGCAAAATAACAGCCAAAGAAAATGCTAAAAGACAGAAATCCCAGTAGAATACACGCAAATGCAAGGCAACAAAAAATGACAGTGGTCTATACAGCTCCTAAGAAGAAAAGGAAGCCGAGAGCCCGAGCTTAAATAACAAAACACACAAGCTCACACAAAGGTAACTCCACACAAAGGCGGTTCTATAAGGGTTCGAAGCACGTTGTACCTGTTTCAGAATCGAGTGACAGATCTAAGAATAAACGGTTCGTTTCAGGGATAATCACAAAGCCATGGCCTCGACACAAGGCCCAAACCAAATCAACAGGCTTCAAAAACCGCGATGTAATTTCCCCCAATTTTCCCCAATTTCCCCCAGTGCAGACAAGATTGACCAATGAGCAAGCGGAAAGAGGAAGCGCCCGACCACTCGGGTTGGGAATGTTCCTGCGTAGGGGGGGTCCGGCGCTAAGAGGCGTCTTAGCGCTGCTGGGATGTTGAAACAAGGGGAGGGAATTGCGGTTGGAACAAAGGTAGAAAGGGTAGAAATAGTAGAAAGAGTAGAAAGGGTAGAAAGAGAAGCCCTGTAGGCTGCAAGTGAAGAAAATCAAGAGAGAAGCGAGTTTGAGAGGCGAATTCGAGGTTTTTAGGAGATCGGCGCGGGGATGAGTTGACGATCACAAAATGATGAATGATGAAATAGTGGAGTGAGGAGTTTTCAATAATCCGTGCTGATCGATTCCGGGAGAATTTAGGTTGTTAGGTTGTTATATAAAGAGAAAAAGAAAGAGAAAGCAAAGAATATAAAGAATATGATCTCAGATTCTCGGATCCTCACTCGGATCCTCTGGCTTGGGATACCCCGTCAATTGTAGTTCGTCGATCTCCATGCAAGGTGCACAATATAAATTAATTAAATTAATTAGACCAATTAGATTAGTTTTTGATCAAAGTTATTTACGAATATATACGGAGGATGGAGTACGGAGTAGCGTATGAATAGAGTATGGACTATGTACTCCGTACTCCGTACTATATTTATTCTAGAAAACATAAAAACGAACATCACAAGTTTGCAAGGGCTCTCAAATAAATTAGATATTCTCATTGGCCCTGGAGATTCAACCGACGCTCACATTATGTACGTAGGTATGTCCGAGAATTCTCCACCTGGTTCCTGAGATCTGACGATATGTCACTTTCGATCAACATAATACGATTGGAGGATAATATAAACATGTACAGAGTACAAATTAACAAGTTAGACAATCTAAAAAGAAATAAAAATAAAAAATAAACCCCTCTATCTAACCTTCTTCCTATCCAACCTCTTATGAACAGCTCCAAGCACAGTCTTCAAAATCCCATCCCCCTCCAACCTCTTCCCAGCCCGATTCCTCCAAGAAACAGTATCAACAATATCCCTCATATACAAGTTATCACACCGACTCCCAAGATCTTCATCCAGCTCCTCCAAGTACTGCCGAGCCATCTCATCATTCCCAATCTGAAAGAACTGAATCCCAACCTGCCAAGGAATAGCACGACAAGAAGGCCCATCTAGCATCTGCGCCGTCTTGATAATAATACTCTCCGCATCATCCGTAAACACCCCATCCGTAATCGTGATGATATTAATCGGTTTAACCGACTTAACCGCCTCCGGGCCTACCGGCCTAGCCAAAAAGCCCGAGCCAGACGCGTCCGTATGCGCTCGTCTTTCTGTCTCCTTCGCTTCCACCAATTTTGTGTACGGGTCCAGGATATCATGTAGTCGACCGCCAACTCCTGTTCCGCCGGAGGGTCTGACAGAGGTGAAGATCTCGTTCACGCGCTGTGCGGTTTTGATGTTGTGGTATCCGCCAGCCTCAAGTTTAGAACGTCGGCTGGGGTTGTAGTTGTAGTAGTTGGAGCTAGAGCTGGTGTTGGTGTTGGACTTTGGTCGGTGGTTGATGAAGTAGATGTCGATTCCCTCGCTGTCATATTTTGTGCAGACTGGCGCGATCGCTGCGATGGCTTCTTTGGCTTCTTGCCAAAGTTCGCCTCTCATGCTTGAGCTGTCGTCTACCAGGAAGATGGTGTGGAATTCGCCGAGGAAAGCGTACTGGGAATCGGATGCTAGTTCTTCGGGGGCGCTGATTTTGATTGTTGGGACTTGGGTTTCTTCGTACGGTGGCGGAAGGTCTGGTGGGACATTTGATGTCTTGCGGCTATTGGTGCGGCCTCGGGACCATGGATAATGCGTTGATATGATTTCTGCGGTTGTCCCTGCTTTACACTCTTTGCGCTCTTTCCGCTGGGATGAGAAGGCGTGCCATATCGATGTCTTTTCGGAAAGACCCATGGCTGAAGATAGATCGTATATGTTGTAAGATGAAGTGCAGGTGAGGAATATATGCCAAACAGATATCCTTAAATGGTATGCTCCAGACAAAGGGTTTGACCCAGGAAACACCTTCTTTAAATCTACATGTCTGACATCTATCAGGGGCTCAGCTGTGGAACCCAATATACAAAGAATGGATAGCATAGGGCAGAGAGACATGGGCCAAGGCACACTTCAGACCAAATATGTCCCCAACACGCGGCGTGTGTCAAGACAAGGATTTTAATGAAACTGTCAGCCCAAAGTCTGTCAAAGGCGCACAATGTCATCATCACAAGGCAGATTTAGTTCACTGCAGCCCTATTGCTGACAGCGGATATCGAGTGAGGGGCAATGTAGCTCATTAGCGTACGCCTTGGGACCCGGGCAACAGCAAGGTAAAGTAGAACCATCGGGCTTCCAGTGTTGCTTTTGGATTTAACCAATCACACAATCGCATTTCCCGTGAGTTTCAAAGTGCACAGACATCCTTTGTAACTGGTGGCGGAGCGAACACAGCCCCGCATACGGCAATCCTGTACAGGTGCACGGGGCGCAGCGTAGTCTTCGTTCCTACGAAGATGAACTGAAGATTCATTCTTAGTGTTCTTTTCTAGAATTTTATTGGAAGCTATGGCTGACTATGGCACAGGCTTTATCTTTGCTTCGATTGTTTGTTGGAGACACTTCGTGAGTCATAATGATAATCAAAACACGAGGCGCCCTAATTCCAAACCCCAGGCTATAACACAAAAAGAAATAGACAAATCATTAGACACATATTGACGCTGTTGGTGTAGAGTAATGAATACAACAGAAAGAAAAGAAACATCAGAAAGAAACAGCTATCTATATCGGCCGCTATATACCCCTTGGCAAGTATCGCCCTTATGGGCCGGTTAAACAGGATGTCGCGTCATCAGGTCAAACGCATAGGACACTTAGACGAGGGTCTTCTTCCCCAGTTACAGGATGTAAAACTCCAGGATCAACAGCGACGATATCCGCCACTGCCAGCGCCTGGTCGATACCCATCGTGTTTCCGATCATTTCCAAACACTTGATCACCCAGCGGCGCAATCCGTGTCGGGGGTCCTCAACAACTCCAGCCACAAACAGGTGCCAGAGGAGAACAAGACCTCCAAGGTAGCTTTCTGGCGGTGGAAGATTAGAATCCCTCTCTACATGGTGGGCATTGAAGTGGAACGGAACACTACGGCAGATCTCCACGGCTAACCGCCGGATCGTTGATCGCAGTGTCCTGCATTGGAGACGGAACTCTTCGGACAATGAGGCCATAGAGGAATTGTCGGATATTTTTCGGATGCGGGTAAGGATTATTTCGCTGACGACGATTCGGGCGCTGCGGTAATGGTTCCATGAACTGCAGGCCCAGGTCGAGGGGTACACGTGGTATTGATCGTCGTATGGCGTTATGCCTCGGAATCGCTTTTGAAAGGCAAAATCGAAAGGAGTGGTTACATGTGTTGTGTAGCTGAATTCTGGGGGAAGAGCTGCCAGCCAGGCAATTAAGTCGGCTTCGATGGCCGACGCTGCTGATATTATCTCCCGCTCGTCGCTGTACATATTGGCGCAGATGTCGGCGCGAAGGTTCGATAGTTTGCCAATTATCATGACTAGGCGATTGCCGTGAGCTTCTGCTGGCTGAAGAAACATGGCAAGTTTTGTGCACTCGAGTAGTGACTCAGGTACTCGTGCGTCACGTTGTAGGCAACTGATGGTCTGTTGAGGAGTTAGCTTAAGATCGATCTTAGAAGGAATAACCGACGACACTCACAATCTGAAACCGAAGGTATAAAAACAATCGAAGACCGGCATCAGTCTTAAGTTGATCAGTGCCCCGTATATCGAGCAGGGCTGTTGCCCCGTTGATATGGTTGGTCCAACTCTGAAGATCCTCCGGGGCTCTCGATGTAATCAGCTATAAAGAGGGGGTCAACAACCATCTGAGGGATCAAGAATTCAAAGTCCCATACTTCATATATAGCAAGCAGTAAAACAGCGCCTAAAGTTTGATTTGTCTTCGACTCCTCGATGTCGGCTAGAGTGGTGTTAAGCAATCTCAAAGCGAATCCATACTCCCGACGGGCTACATCTTTAAGCGATGGTAATCCTCTTACTCGCGAGAGCATAGCTGTGGCAGTAGCAACCACGCTTGCCTTCATAGCTTGCTGACTCGCAGGGCCCCCGGACTGCAACAAAAAATTGGAGATCATCTCACTAGTCCAGAGACTGCCCGGGATAGCATTAGATCGCAGGAAATAACAGATTGCTTCATATTTGGTGGTTTCAAGCTCCTGTGTGGGCTGGATCTCCAATGGGCAATTCCAGAGCTGCCGCATAAGATAGACATGCTGTGGATCAGTGTTGAAGTCAAAGTCCAGCTCCACCACCGCGGTGCCAAGCTCAGGCCGCACAGGATTCCCTTCTGGGATTGCAGTGCGAGGCGATCGCTCTGCTCGTTTATTCTTATGTGTCGAGGCCGCAGCCGCCTTTCGGACTACTGATTTGCTTTCGTCGCGGAACATTAGCGCCAGTTGATCCCGATATCCGGGGCAGTCCCGCTTGGCCCTGGTGCATTGCGAACAGGCGGGTTGGGCTTGGTCACATCGGATCTTCCTGGACCTGCACTCGCCACATCCTTTGCTTGGTTTACCACAGTATACCATGTTTGCACTTGACAATGTATTGTATACTCTCAGTAGAAAAACAGGATGTCATAAAGATGTTGCTCAGCCCCCACGTTGTCTGAATCGCGCTTGACCGCTTCGGGTATGCTTTGCGACCCAAACCTTCCACTTGTCGATCTCACTTCCAGTGTTATATGTTATAACGCGGGTGCCTTGGAGTCACATCATATAACGTCTGATATGACGAGCAAAAAGCATGGGATGTACTAAAACTGAAAGCAACGTGGTCTTGTGTCTGAGGCGATAAACGATAAGGTGGCATGCACTATATATCTCAGCGCATGCATGAAGTACCCAACCAGAACGCCCAACATCCTAGCATAAATCTCAACTACTGCATGAGTAGGCTTACCAGTTAATTAAAAGTCTCCACACAGGATATCCCATGAGCTACTCCGTACAGACCCACGGACATGGCCAAAAGTGAGGTATGCGACCTATCCTTGACAGCTATGCTTGAAACTGTGATTGACTATCCCATATATGTACCTACCTAGTAGTATGATATGTTGCATAATCACAGAAGAGTGTTAAATTTAGAGATCAATTAGCTCTAGCCACTACAACATATGCTAGTGCAGAAAGTGATATGTACAGTCTTGGATTGTCTTCCCGTCCTCTAATTTTTACACTAATCCAGTAT